>WEKW01017839.1:6750-57031 GCA_013389905.1 Sula dactylatra | reverse complement strand
GGCAAGAAGGAGGACCCAGGAAACTATAGGCCAGTCAGCCTCACCTCCATCCCCAGAAAGGTGATGGAACAGTTCATTCTGGAGGTCATCTGCAGGCATGTAGAGGAAAAGAAGGTTATCAGATGTAGTCAACATGGATTCACCACAGGAAGATCATGCTTGACCAACCTGATAGCCTTCTATGATGGCGTGACTGGCTGGGTCGATGAAGGGAGAGCAGTGGATGTCCTTTATCTTGACTTCAGTAAGGCATTTGACACTGTCTCCCATAACATCCACACGGACAAGCTAAGAAAGTATGGGTTAGATGAGAGGACAGTGAGGTGGAGAGAGAACTGGCTGAACAGCAGAGCTCAGAGGGTTGTGGTCAACAGGGCAGAGTCTGGTTGGAGGCCTGTAAGTAGTGGTGTTCATCAGAGGTCTGTGCTGGGTCCAGTCCTGTTCAATATATCCATCAATGACCTAGACGATGGGATAGAGTGTAACCTCAGCAGATTCGCTGATGATACTAAGCTGGGAAGAGTGGCTGATATGCCAGAAGGCTGTGCTGCCATTCAGTGAGACCTGGACAGGCTGGAGAGGTTGGCCGAGGGGAACCTCATGAAATTCAACAAAAGCATGTGTAAGGTCCTGCACCTGGGGAGGAACAACCCCACGCACCAGTACAGGTTGGGTGTTGACCTGCTGGAAAGCAGCTCTGTTGAGAAGGACCTTGGAGTGCTGGTGGACAGCAAGTTGACCATGAGCCAGCACTGTGCCCTTGTGGCCAAGAAGGCCAATGGTGTCCTAGGGTGCATTGAAAGGAGTGTGGCCAGCAGGTTGAGGGAGGTTATCCTCCCCCTCTACTGTGTCCTAGTGAGACCACATTTGGAGTACTGTGTCCAGTTTTGGGCCCTCCCAATTTAAGAACGACAGGGAAATGCTCGAGCAAGTCCAGCAGGGAGCTACCAACAAGATCAAGGGACTGGAGCATCTCTCTTATGAGGAAAGGCTGAGAGACCTGGGTTTGTTCAGCCTGGAAAAGAGAAGACTGAGGTGGGATCTCATCAGTACTTACAAAGAGTGTCAAGAGGATAGGGCTGGACTCTTTTCATTGGTGCCCAATGACAGGACAAGGGGCAATGGGCACAAGTTGGAACATAGGAAGTTCCACTTAAACATGAGAAAAAACTTTGCTGTGAGGTTGACAGAGCAGTGGGACAGGCTGCCCAGAGAGGTTGTGGAGTCTCCTTCCCTGGAGACATTCAAAACCGACCTGGATGCAGTCCTGTGCACCTTGCTCTGGGTGTACCTGCTCAAGCAGGGGGGTTGGACGAGATGATCTCCAGAGGTCCCTTCCAACCCCTATAATTCTGTGATTCAGTGAAACTGATCTCACCAGCATCATTAGACATGAGCAAATCCAAATCAGTTAGAGACATTTCAAATGTCACTGGTGGAGAAGTTTCGGTCAAAGCTCATATCGCACTATCTTCAGACAACCCAAGCTGAAGAGAGGGGGCCAGGACAGCAACATTCAACTTCTGCTGCTCTCTGAGCTGCTTGGCATTTGTCAACCAAAAGTTTCTAGGCTTCTTGAGTTTAGAGGGAAATTTCAAAATTAAAAAGAGTCACCAGAGATGACTGGCAACTGGTGAGGTTCAACACTTAAAGTTGGCCACACTCGGCATGTAAAGCTACACAGCTGCACAAAGAAATTGTGAATTTTCTGGGCTTCCTCTTTTTTTCAGATTTAAGTTAAAGATGCATATACCTTAGGTGACAAAAGGAAACCAAGTAAAAATAGTGTCTTGACTTATAATGAGAACAGGGCTATATCCTGCCTTTTAAAAAACTGAAACAAACTGAGGAATGCATGAAGAAAACAAAAATGAAAAATGGCACAAGATCTGGCAACCAGCTTTTGTGATTAAAACATAGGAGGTTGATCTTTCTTAAAGAGTGGAAGGGAGATGGAAGAACAGTTTCTAGACACAGGAAAAGATAGTAAAAAGAATGTTAATCCATGAAGTCACAACAACAAATGGAAACTACAAGGAAATGATACCTTGCTTTGAACACAGCATGATCATACCCTGCACAAATCTCTTTGTGTCATGCTTCACTGGCAACTCTGAAAACAACAAAACCAAAAACACAGATGAAACTTTTGTCCCAAGCTTGGTTGTTGTTAATACTTCTCTGTCCAAGTCCCTTGCTCACTTGCCTAGTGGTCTCAGTCCAGCCCCATATATAACCCAATAGGACATAATAGGATACTCATCCCACCAAAGGACAGATACTTTCTACTCCCATGTATGTATGGGTTCCCCTCGCTGTTTTGCATTACTCCATGGTGCCATGGGGGAGTTTCACACACTCAATTCTCAGATTAGGGGAACTGATCTCATTAAAGCAGCACCCTGCTACTGCCCAGGGTCTTATATACTTCGCTGCAATTTATACTTGGAATGAGGATGAAGCAGGTAAAGATAGCAAGATGTAAATGTACAGAGATGACTATAGATTGGAATAGTTATTTGGATGAGTGGATTAGTAAATCATTAAATTAATCCTATCGCAATGCAGGGGAGAGGACTATATTAACCTTTAAAGGTCCCACGGAAACTGGGTGTTCTATAGAATGCATCAGGCTTGAGGAAAATGATTAATTACATGTTTATCAAACATACATACATATAATTTATTTTTCAAATATACAGTGATGGTAATGATTATATTATGTACTTATGAAATGCCCCTCACCAAATCATCAGTGCCTATTTGCAGAGGTGCTTCACCGACAATTTTCAGACAATACAAATTACATGCAGGAACCAACTAAAGTAAGCTGAACAAACTGGATATATGGCCAGGATTAATTATGGAGTTTTTCAGAATGTCACTGCTCATGCACACATGAGAAGTTCGACAAAATATTTTTTCATATTTGACAAAGAACACATCACTTTTCACTGATACCATAAGCACACAGAAGCTGCTCTGATCTCCAAGAAACAACCAATATACAGTTAAGAAAATTCTAAGTGCATGTATACAATCCTTAGTCAGCCCCATAAAAAAGCAAAGCCTGAGCAATAAAGAGTAAAAATTAGCCTGGAATTATTTTCGTGTTCTCACTGGTCTCAATTCCGACCCCCTGGAAGCTGCTAGAAATATTGTTGCTGCCAGTACTGAAACATGAGAAGACCTCAAGCTGCTCTTGAAATATTACCACAGATTTCCTGATGTGAACTCCCTGACTTCACAGACATGAATGGAATTTGGCCATGTGTGTTTAAGCTGCTTTTTGAAATTTCTAAATCTGAGACATGCTTGAAAAATATATATATATACCTATATATGTGTATATATAGGTATATAACTCAATTGTTAGTGGAAAAAATTGCTTTTTTGGCAAAAGTTGAACATAGTGAGACCTTTCTGTCTCCTTCTTCAAATGCTAAAATGTCCACATAAAATATATCAGTATATGCCAGGAAGTGGCATTTCCAAGAAATTGTACAGGTTTTTTCCCTGGGCAGGAACTGGGATGGAACGGCAGCCTTCCCTATTCTTCACTATCCCTCAGGTCAAATTCCAGCCCCTGAAAGTACGATGCACTGACAACGCTGTTGTTGGAAAGACAGCTGTAACATAGGATTTCCCTGCTTAGTGAAAAAGTTTTGTGCTGTCTAATCCCAAAAGTTTAATAGTCAGAGATCCAAATAACCAGATGGACACTATTATGTCTGATTCATGTACCTGACATGTAAAAGAATTTGGGCAATATTTTCTTCCTAGAAAAGCAAGCCTAATTTTCACAACTTCTTTTTGTGAATGCCAACAAATTTTTTAAAAAATTATATTGTTGTAAAAGACAGTATAATTGTTCATGACTGGTGAGCTTGTGAATTTTAAGGCCAGAAGCCATGACAAGACACCTGACCTCCTGCTCAGCAGAAGTCACAACACCCCGAGCTTCATAGCTGTTCCGATGCCCATAACTTGCTTTCACGCGTAACACACTTTTAACAGGACACCTTGAACATATGTTCAGCAGTTATATGTTGTGGTATTAGACGGGATTTCACTAATATATATAGGAGTTATATTTGCTAATATATAGGGGAGAGTATAAACACTTTCCCGTATGTTAATGATTTACATTTCTAATAACAGACTATAAGTACTGCCTGTGTCGATTGAGGTAACTTTCTTACAAAGCTAGAGCTGAAATGCTTCTGACCTGAACCACAGTTTTGGAGAAACCCTGGGATTAGTCTGGATACAGACAGACCCCCAGGGAACTTGGGTATTTGCTAAGAACAGTTGTGGACACTCGACTGTGTGAGATTCCAGAAATATCACATACCATCAAACTGACTTAAAATTTCCATTGGGGACCTACTGCTCCCTTGTCTAAGATATTTGTAACAAAACAACAACATCAACAACAACAAAACCCTACCCAAAAAAAGTCCTGCAGGGATGACTAAGTTGCATCGGTTCTCCCAGAGGTATAATGTATACAAATCAAATCAAAATATAAATCATTCCACCCTGTTGTGGGGTTTATGCACAGTTTCTTTTAATAAAATATGCAAATATTTTGCAGTAAATTGATTTCCCAGTTTCAGTTCTCTTATCTCCATATTTATTATTCATGATTCTTCTACTCCCCCACTTGAGCGGATGAAAAAAAAAAGAGGGAAAAAAGCTGTGTAGAGTTCACTTGCTTTTAGGAACTAGCTTTATTGTTGTTATTATTAGCACAATTTTATACTCCTAGGAGTGAAAGATAAATGTAGATATTACTTCTAATCTCAACCAAAGCTAAGAGGTAATACAATGACACCCTCTTTAATGCAAATCACTGCAATAAATGACTACATAGCCCAAGTGCTCTACTGCATTACAAATTGTAATGAAAGTTTGAATTGCTGAGCAAAATGACTGTTGTTTAACCTGTGACCAGGCTGGATGGTATCAGTTCTGTTGTTAAAGGTGTACACACCGCGACTGTACTGGAAATAAACCCAAATATTTCAGATATCTAAAATTGTTGCTAAATAGGGTTTCTGTTCAGAAAAAAAAAAATTAAAAGAAGATCTTTTTTTCCTACAAGAAAGCAAGCAGCTAAAATTGCTGGTCAGTTTTATATTGCATTAGCCAACGTAGGTAATTGCTGTTTTCCATCACTGCACAGTTAACAAGGTCTGCAGTAGAGAATCAAGATTGATCAAACCTGGGTGCACTGTTCTGGTTGCTGTTGCTGGAGGTCTCTGTTGAACTAAAAGACAGAAAGATGAGGGAGACACTGAACGTCAGAGCGGCAGAGCAGGTGCAGCTCATCACATGCCAGGAGAAGGTCAAAGACAAAGGGAAGAAAAGGGAGAGTGAGACGTCAAAAAGAATCAAATGTTAGGTTTCAGCCCTATATAGAGAAGACCCCATTATGCCACAGGTAGTTTAAATATAACTTATTGCAAGCATATGCTCCAAGTAAGCTCCATTTTTGCCAGCTTTATACAAATGGAGCTACTTTCAATTTAATTAGGCATAATGATTTCTTCCCATTAAGAACCTCAGTGGATTACAGGTCTCATTTTTAAAAATGTGTCTGTGATTTAGCAGTCCAATTTCCTTTTGAAGGATTTAAAAGTTTTATTCCTTTACAAACAAAGAGCCGGGCCTGCAAATATTCTGAGAGGAATTATAGTTGAGTAACAAACCCTAGAGGAAAAGAACGATTTTTTACAGATATTCTAGGTTTGTTCAGACTGGCTTAAGGATTAAACTACATTTTCTTCTGATAGTGCACTGCCTTATAGGAGTTTAGGTGACTGTAACTGCAAATTTTGATCTTTGCAGAAACATTTTCATCTAAAAATTCCTCAGAAGAAAAATTCCCAACAAGACCCTAAGGTGGGCTATTTGTGAGAGAAGGGCTCTGCAAGGTCTGGCCCAAAGCACTGAAGATCAAATTCTCTCTCAAGTCAAAGAAATTGTGTCAGCATGGAATCTGGCCCTAGGTATCACTGGTGAAAAGAGACTACATTGCAACCACATTGGCATTGCAAATCAGATGGGGAAAGAAGGAAAACTTCATAAAAAGACCTTAGATTTCTTTCTAATAATTCCATTTCTTCTCTGCCTAGAAACTGATGGGTTTTGTCTCTCCACTTCAGCATCAGCTTTCACCTGGCATAAATCCCCTTCTTTAAATGGAATGGCATCATTAAACTAACGTGATGACATGGAAAGTCACACTCCTATTTCTGGAAAAGACTTGCAGGTTTATTCAACAGTAGAATAACCTTCTTTGTAGCCTGACAACAAGTTATTTACCATAGGCAGGTTTTTTGATGTTTACTTTTTTGACGGGCAAATAAGATGGTTTTTCATCAGAAAACCTGACATGTTACTAGAAATTGATGACTGGACATCTGCTTTTTCTCTACAGTCTTACTTAAAGAGCCCCTAAGGTTTATCTTCTCTGCAGTGGTGCACATCAGGTCCTAAAGCAGAGGTCAGGCATGGCAGTGGATCAGGGAGGAATAGGCTCCAGCCTGCTGGATTTCTTACTGCGGTCAGCTATTGCTCACTGCTGCTTGGCTATATTGAGTACAGAACTTTTTTTATTATTATTTTATTAAGATGTAAATTAAATTTAAAAAACTCTGCAAAAGAAAAGTCTGCTTGAAAAAGTTTGTTCATGTTGCAGAGTATTATCTATAAGTCCTCCAGCTAGGCTAAAAGCCTATCCCACTGCTCCTTGGGATTTCTAGTGAATTAATAATGTCACTGATGAATATTCAAAAGTAGGCAGCTATTGTGCCTCCAAGCACATAATTAATTATTCATTACGCATTTTTATTCACAGAATTAAAAAACACAGGGTGCTCTGGGAAATGAAGTGTACTTCACTGCAGGGGTATGAAATTCTACACTGCCCCTTTAAGGATTATTACTCTGTATTTATAGTTGCCAGGGCAACATAAATGCCAGGCAATTAGATCATGGGTTGTCCCCAAAGACTGATGGGATAATAAGCAGTAGTCAAGTATTAAGTTGACCCAGTAAATGTCCCACATGAATAAACCTGGGCTAGGACCACAGCTGGCATCCTTCAAATAAAACTTTTACATTAATATAGTTTAAAAGGTGCATTTATCCGGGAATTGAGCATGCATCCACAGTGGGAAGGCTGCAGAAAGGGCTAATACTACTTCCCGGTGGTGGTCCACAGGCTTTGTTCCTCAGGCCAGGCTTTGTGCAAAGTTAGGAGCAAATTGAGCCTCTAAAAAGCTCAGAAGAAGCAGGGGAAGCCCCACATTTACCTCCTAAAAGCCAGTGTTCTGTGGCCGTGGAAGGGTTTGGGTTTTTTTCCCCTAATTATTCTGCAAAATTCACCAGTGGGGGAGAAAATCAGTTTTGTTCTGGGCTTTAAAAAAACAGGTATTAAAATTTGAAAAAAAAAGATAACTCATTAACTGAGTATGCTTTTGCCTTAAAATCAGTTTAACAGAAAAATAGCACCAATAGAACCCCTGTAAATTATTACCTGCGAAAGAGTCATGTTGCCAAGGGCATTTTTTCCAGAGAGAAAGAGTGATCTGAAAATAACAAATGAAAAGGACCAGAAAGATTCCCCTAATCTACTTTTTTTTTTTTCCAATTTTGTTGCAAATATCAACTTCAAATTGTTGCTGGCTACTGGCCATGCCTTTTTTCACTGAATTAATTTTCTGCAAATCCTTCCATGTAATTTCAGAAATTTATCTTTCTCTCAAAACTATTTCAAGTTAAAAAACAACCAAACTGTGGAGCACCCGCACACACATATTATTCAGTATTTCCCCCATTAATACCTGTTATATTGTTATTTTTTTAACTTAATACCTTCCACCATCCCCACTGGTGACACAAGGTGATGGTTTTATTGTGCTTTTAGATCGCTAATTTTTGTATAGGAGAATGGGAAATCGTAGCTTATCTCTGCCTGCAGACACTTGGCTATGCTAGAGCATGAAATAGTTCTCAGTTAGACATACAGTAATGCTTTCCATAGTTTTGTAATACAGGGAAAAAAGTACAATTCCCAGGAAGTATTATACATCCTTCAGTGTAAGAGAAAAGACACATTTCATCAGTGAGTGTGTGTGTGCATAGATTTATCCAAACATGTAGACACACATCACATTGCCCCAGACAAATGAATGCATTTGCTCATTCATTAAAATTATGTTTACATATAATGAAATTACTAGCTTTGTAGTGAAAATATTTTAAGGAAGAAAGCAGGAGCTCAGACACAATTTTTCTATGATAATATTATTTGCCAAAATGTCCCTAGCTTTTAACAGACTACACTTTTAAAGTTTTGGTTCATAATTCTAGCCGGCAAGCAGAGAGATGTACCTTTCTCCTAAAGAAGAAAAGGAGGGGCACTGTAAATTGCTGAAAGGGCAAGCTTGCCTGGACCGCTTGGTCAGTCACTGGGCAATGTGGCTTGAGACAATAAGACTTATGTGCTTAAAGTTAAGCATGTGCTTAATTATTTTTATGTGATCACATCCTGAGAGTTGAACAGCTTCTCAGACTGAACTCTAAGTCTGGTTATGGTACGGGTCACCCTTGTCACATAGGATGGGAGCTCAGGCAGGAATTTGTTCAGGAGATGGGGCAGGACCACCTCTTAGCATAGCCAAATAACCTGAGCTGCTCAATACTCAAGGACATTCACCCTGTCAGGGCTCTCTTCCAGCAGATAACATATCTGTGGGAATAGCAAACCCTAGGATATCACTTCTGCTGCTTTTATTACTTACTGTTGAGTCCTGTGTGTATTTCCAAATGACAAGTCAAGAGGTACACGGGAATATTTCTAGGTACAAAATATATTCATTTTCATACTTATAAATATGGATGTGGTTATATTTTATATATATGTATACAGACACTAAAATGGAAAATGTCTAGAGCAAATTAATTCGGTTGCATTTGTGGATTTGAAATATCAGCAAAATATCATTTCCAGCAATTATTTTTAGCTACAGGTAAATGATAGTGGACTGGCTGCTTCAGCAGCTTGTATCTGTTTATTAATTACAAGAACACAAAAACTTGACAAAAACAATTGAGTTTTCTTTCATGGTGTTGTGAATCTCAGGACAATCTCCTGCAGAATTGACCATTAATTCTCCACTTGGACATAGTCCACAAGAAACCTGACAAAAATCAGCCACAGTGTATGCATCTGCAGCATTCTGGTCTGGTCTGCTGTTGCATGAAGACACAAAATAACAAGCTGATGGAGAATCTCTGTCTTGCTTAATGGTTAGAAAAATTAGGAACTGACCTAGTCTGCAAGACCCAGCAAGAGAAACAGTGTGATCAAATAAAGATGTTGATTTTGCTGGAAGGAACACACCATCCAAAGTTCAAAGTAGGCTCACGTGGAGATAATCAATCACTATACTAATACCAACACTGAAGAGATGGGATTTACAAGGCTATAGCTTCAGCCGGAGAAGTTATATCCAGTGATTTCCCAAAAGTTACATCTTAGCCTCATGACCTGGCAGCTCTCACTCCAAAGTCCCAACAAGTTCAGCCCAAGGCAAGGAGCCATTTTCACCAGTATTTCTAGGTCTCCTTGAAAGAAGTATGGGCTTTGGTGATAAAACTCTACTCCTGGACTGAATGGATGGGCATTGAGTTTCCTTGGTAACATTCGGCTCAAGACAAGTAAGCGTCTACACAGCATAGGAGAGGACTTCAGGTGAACTGGGAGTATCAGAATATTGATATGTGGGAAAGTAAATGCTAACTAAGGGTTACCCAAACATGGCACCAGCAAGGTCCATCTTGACAGTTTCCCAGGCAAGGTAACAATAAAATTTCATGCTGTTGTCCAAGTTTTAAATTAAGAGAAAGTCACACACAGCCCTTGTGGTGACTTGAGCATGCATCTTACTAGGTCCAAGGCAGTGAGATTTTTGGTTTTGCAGGTTTTTTTCTTGGTTTAGCCATTAATGAACACCCAAAATAGAAGCCTTGCATTGGTAGGAACAGGAAGACCTCCAGTCTTCTATAGGAGCTGAAGTAGCTGCTTTTAGCAGGTAATTCCTAGAGCTCAGACAAAAGAATTATCTTTGCTGGGAAAGTCACTGAAAGAAAACGAGTAGTTTTGCTTTCATTAGAAATGTGGGACTGGTCCCCACAATAGGAAGCTCTGCTGCAAGGCTCCAGAGCACAGTGGCATTTGGACACCCACCTGTGTTGCTAAAAACTGCTTTAAAATTAATTTACAATTAATTACACTGCATTCATCACTCTGTAGAAAAGGCAGAAGGTGGAAGTTGGTGGGAGTGCAAAGTGCACAGACTGCATCTGAAGGAATTTTTCTGCTGCAGGATGGCAAGTCATGGTATCAAGCATGACACATCATGCATCCATGATTTCACCTCTCTTTGGCAAGTAATGGTAATGCCAGGCACCCTTCTTTAGTCTGGCTAAAGAGTTGCTTAAATACATATCAAATTAACTATTTTTCTAGGACCAATTTCAGTTGTTATTTTTAACTGCTTGGAACCAGAAAGCCTCCACATAGCAAGCTCGCACAGCCTGGGCATTACTGCGGTGACTCTGTTAGTAACAGCTACACAGAAGCACTGCTGCCACATTTATCGAGACCGTCTCCTACAAATTCATTTCTTCTGCTTCTCCTTCTCCCAGTCATGCCCATTTCTTGACATTCACACTTTCTGCGTCAGAAAGAAAATCCTCTTCCAAGGCTGATATAACTTGTCTGGTGTCTCCTGATGCTCACTTCCCACAGCAGTGTGCCTGTATTTATGACTAAGTAAATGTTAGTAATCCTAAAAATGTGACAAATTCATTGAGGAAACAAGAAGCCTCCTTTGTTTTATGTCCCTTGCTTGCCTAGTGTTTTGTTGCTAAGTGTTGTCAGTTGTATGACACCTAGAGCAAAAGCTTCTTAAGTTAGCCATACAGTCTTTGGTCTCTTTAGGAAGTCCTGGGCACACTTGAAGACATCCGTATCAGGGCTAAAAGGACGGGAACAACACTATGAAACAAACACAGTACTGAAATTTCTAGCACTCACTTTTTCTCCTAGGAGAGGAAAATTATTTATATATATATATTTACGTTCTGAAAGTCCAAAGTCCACACTGAGTGGAAGTATCTGTATACTCAGGCAGCAGATCTTAAAACCAACAGAAGTGGCTGGGGGTTTAGATGAAAAAAAGCACACAGAAACCAATGGCACATTTACACTGGCAGTGGTAACACTGCAGAGGCGCCTACACCGGTTGTGGTTCTTGCTCACTCAGGGATCAGAAGTTCCACGTCAATGGTACCAGCACCTGAACTAATTAGATCACAGTGGCACAGTGCTAATAGAGCTAGGACTTTTGCAAGGTGCTGCACTTCACAATGTGGATACAGGAGCATGTCTGGAGACACTAGCACCATGTGCCATTGCACAGCATTAACATGACTCAAAGGATTTATCCAAGGTGATGGAGGAGAAAAGTGACAAAGCCAGGATGGGAGACACAGATTTCCTAAATTCTCATCCTGTGTTTAATTTCTTTGTCCCTCCAAGCAGTTCAAGAGTTTAACCAGACAGGTTAATGTATGGTGATGTGAATGCAGATTTGCTCCTTTGAAGGCATTCTTGATTTACAGAGGAGCTAACACTGGGAAGATCACATCCCACAGTCACTGTGTTATATGGGTTAAAGGAAAAGAGTTTTTGGAGAGGCACATTTGCCTTCTAGGGCATCCACAGTGCAGCAGCAGGGAGAAGAGGATGGAAAGAACAGGAGGAAAAACCAAAGTTGGAGGAGAAAGTAAATTGTGCTCTATTAAAACAGTTTTACAAAAATTATCATGAAGGAATATCTATATTCCTTCAGGCAACCCAGGTCAGTCAACCTAATTCTTACAGTTGGTCAGGAGCACTTGATGAAATTTCCTATTGAAGGAGTCTGTTACATGACTTAACAGATCTGATTACGTACAATCTTATGGCTAAATATATAGAGATATATGTGTGCATGTATCTATATATGTATTGGGAGAACAACAAAAGACATTTATAATCATCTGTTCCAAGCAATATATCTTTACTAGATGCTAGCAAAATGAACGGAGAGAGAGGAAAGGATTGGGAAAAGGAACTTACCTCTTCCACAACTCCCAATCCTTAATTACAATACACAGATAAATAAGGAGTCAGGCAGACAGGTAGGCAGAAGGGCACAGATAAAAGGGCATGTATGTTCAAAGGAAATATAATTACCTGCTATTCCCTTGCTCTATGGAAAAAAGTTCAGAGTTTCACTACTGACAGAAGCTAAAAATTGATCCATAGAAAAATGTTCACTTCACTAGAGGCTGCAAAAGAGCCTCAGCAACTGACACAGAGGAAAGTTGTTCTGAATTCCTTCAGGCAGGTTGGAAGGCAGCTCTAACTTGAGTAATGCAAGAGGCCTTTGAGGCATACAGATGCCCTCCTTTCTGAAAAGTTTTTCTTGGAAAGCAAACTTCCTCCTCTCAGCTCATGCTTGGCAGAGAGGATTGCAGTCCAGGCTTGCTGTGCGTTTCCTTCCAGTATCAGTGGACACAGCTCAACAAAAGTTAATAGTCCCTTTCCTGCTTACAGCTTTTTACAGCAAACACAAGTAATCATCCAATCTGTCCCTTCCCTCTTTCAGTTCTTCTTAATCTCTCTTTCCTACCCATCCTCACTAAATTCTCCTTCTCTCCTCTGCCTTCGGACAAACCCAGCCTGGGAAAATGCAATATGTATTCATTTCTTAGCCGTGTCCCCTTGTAACACAAAGGATTCAAGCACATCTGGAGGTGAATGGATTACAGACTTTCATCTCTACAGTATAACATGTGGTATTATACCCCCTGCCACCCCCTCACCCCCCCATATCTCCTAGTGGAGTAGGGATAGCTCTTTCTCCATGTTTCAACAACACCCAGCAAGATGAAATCCTGACTGAGCCTTTGGGCATATGCATACTTCGCCGTAATACTAAGATGATTTTGAAAACTCTGTTGGCTGGACTGGAGGATCTGAGGTTGGGACAGAGCACGCAGCTGGCAGGGCTCTGCTGGCCCTGCATGTGCTCCTGCTGCTCCTCCTCTGCTCCAGCTCAGCACCAAGCTTCTCCTGCTAGTTTTCTATGAACAGGGACAACTTCTGTAAGGCAGTATTAGAGGTTCTCTGTCATCATCTTCAGCCACGTCCATATTTTCTTTAGAGCAATAATTAAAACAACATATTCACCAGCTGGGTTATTTTTTTTCCCTAGATTTAATCTGTTCAGGCTCTGATTTACATATTAAAAGCACTAATTAGCCCCTCAGAGTGTCTGAGCACGGATAGTGCAATAACTGGTCATGTAGTCACTAGAGACCACTCCCTAGTGCTTTTGGTAAGATCTCACGTATACAGCCTCAGTCTCTGGATGGCAGGAATGGCCATGTGTAGAGGGTTGTCTGCTTTGTTTCATAACATTGAGGGACTGTAGTGCTGGATTGCTTCTTTCTTGCATTTTTGCTTCTCTTTGAAGTGTCGTGTTTGATCTGTCTGCTTGTCTGTCAGGTTTTCCCCCTCCCCCATTCCCCATTGCGTCACCTGTGAGAGCATGGACCGCCTTTGGCCAATGCTGGTGCAGAAAATTCCAATCCAATCAAAGCCACAATGGCCTTTTCCCTCAGTTTGATGTAGCATTCAAATAAACAAGAATGGTGCACTCAAAAAAGAAAAAAAATTCAATAATCCTCTGAGCCGTTCTTCTGGCTAAGGATATTCGAAAGAATTGTTTAATTTTCTTTGCATGTTTAGAAGTCACCTACAAAATGGCTTATTGGTCTGGAAGCAATGTTGCATAGCCCCTGGTGGGAGGCCTGAGTCTGAATTCTGATTGAGCTTGTTTCCAAAGCTGCCAGGAGGTGTGAAGCCTCCAGGGTGGGAAGAAAGGCTGTCTAAACCCAACTGACAGGGTTTTGATGCTCAGCTTCTTCCTGGAAATCTGTAAAAGCAAGAGAAGCACCCCTTCCCCAGCATCCACTGTGAATACTCCCTGGTTTTAGAAGATGCAGAAGGTCCCATTGTCTAGAAAAGGTACAGGGCTTGTTTCCGCACAGGCAATGCTGCCACATGAACACGACGATCTTTGCTTAGGCAACAGGAGCTGTTATCACTGCATGGCATTGAGCTGCATTGCCTCATGGCACCAGGCCCCTTGGAGGCATATTTGCACCATATTTCATCAGTATGTTCCTTTGGGAAACGCTGAAGACCATTTGGCACCAAGCAGGGGCACCTCCCCCTCTTCTGAAGAAGCTGTGCCATGGGGCGAAAGAGATTTCTAGGTTTTTTGATCCAAGACTTAGCAAGAGCAAACCATCTAAATCAGTGCCAAGGGCCTCAAGAGGAGATAAAGTTCTCCCCATTGCTCCACTCATGCATCTTAAATAATCTTGCATGAATATTCTAACTCTATCACCTGCCAGGTAAATGGTTTTCAGAGTGGGAACTTGTCTTGAACACCAGTTTGACTAAGCCCTAACACTACGAAAAGGTTTACTGAACAATATTCTCCTTGCTCTGTTAGCTGGCCAAGGAAAACTAGCCTTAATGTTGTGATTAGCCCCTAAAACAGTTAAGTCTATGACTGGGACTCCTGGGCACTAGAGTAATGCAAGTACTCGGCACAGCAGTATTACAGGCCAGGGAAAGGTGGCATTTAGGTAGACAAAAAGAAGCCTGGGTAGAAGAAAGCAGGAAAAATGGGTATTTCTTGAAGTTGTTGTCCTGAGTGAAACTTAGCATTTGTGATTCAAATAATGATTTTTGGTGCAATTATGTTTCTTTGCCTAGAGGAGCCCTAAAGCCTATGAGGAGTTGCAGTACCATAGAGGAAAGAGGCAGATGGCATCTACGTAAGCACCAGAGGGTTTGGCCAAAAACCAAGGGGAAATTGTCTTGGCTGTGCCACTATCTTTGCTAGCTATTTTCTTCATAACAATACTATAGTTTTCCAAGAGTCCCATTTCAGAGTAGGTTTTTTAAAAAGCTTGGATTCCAGTGTTACTAGGAGTGCAAGAGCACCCAAGAGACTGTAAAACTGTAGCTTCTAAAACTGTTGACTTCCCGTCAACAGTTAAAGAGAGGAAATCATATAGTGGGATGTAGGTCTGGTGACACAACTGTGAAACCACCTTCCAACAGAGGCAGATACCTCTGACATATTTAAAAAATACATGCAAAGAAAATAAGTCAACAAAATCCATTTGATTTAAACTATAGGCTCCTGGAGGCCATCAGAGCAGACTCTCTGTCTACTTAGGGAGCTGTTTGACTAATGTCAGCTCTTGCGAGCTGCCTCTCCAACCTTTAAATGGGTTGGAAATGCTCAGTAGATGTACTATTTTGATTAGTAGCTTTGAAATTACAACTGAGGGTTGACTATGCAAACACCATCATCCACAGCGTGTGTATCAGTGATTTCAGTAAGAAAGTCCCAGTCACAGCTGGCCACATCCCACAAAGAGGAAGAGAATGACTGTATTTAGGAACTACTCCTTCAGGACAGGGCAAATCTTGTCTTGAATAGATGAGAGCTGATGAAGGTTTTCCAAGAAAAACCTACAGTTTTGCTGTCAAATCTTTGTAGAGCAGTATCTCAGAGACCTCCAGAGGAGAGAAATCGTCAGATTAAGGGCATCATTTCTTATACAAATTTCCGATTAAAGAGTGTGTCTCAAGACTTGTTTGTCAGCTCCTGTGATAATCCAAGCAGTTAATTTTCCCCAAACTTCCCAATGACTGAAGCCATATGTTTTGTTTTGATACAGGTTCTATTGAATTAAAAGATATGGCAGGAAACATAATTGTTGCCAGTATTTACTGCTAACTAGAGAATAGCAAAAAGTTAGAGGATTTAGTATGTGCATTCAGTTTGGGATGATTTGCTAGAGAAGTAGGTTGGTGGGCTCCATATAGCCAATCTTATTAGGTGGCACAAAAAACTCTAGGAAATAAAACACCTTTGTGCTTTCCTGATGCACCTGCCTTAGAAGCACATGGTGTCACGCTTCCTCCTTCCCCTTTTCCTCTTGTGCCTTTGTCACCTTCAGCTGTCTTCAGCGGAGATATCTCCTCCGTTCCTAGCCCACTCAACTTCTTTCTTGCTCTTTAAACCTTCTGGTGTCACTCTACCAATGCCTTCCCTTCTTCCCTCTGATTTCCCAGAGAGAATATGTCTGGACTTCGTCTTGTCCCTGCATTTCAATTCTCTGCAGTCTTAGTGCCATTTTCAGTGTCCAGTCACCTTAGTGAGACTCAGCGTTTTATGCCCAGCCTTTCTTTGCAATCATCACAAAAGCTGAACTTCAGGACACGCTAGACTAACAGCTCAACAGAAAAGTATGTTCTATTTCCCATTGCGAATGTATCACAGCAAGCTCTTCTTGCGTGCTGGGGCAACAAGTCATCATGCTCGGGGTACTGTGGTCTGTAACCACATTAGGAATGCATACCTTTGAGAGGGGTAGGGGACGAGGGCTCATTAAGAGCTTCTGTGATGCCCAATACAGAAGTAGCAATCTTCAAGTTTCATTTTATAGCTATCCCTTCAGTCTCCCTAAAATGGCAAGGCAAAACTCAGTTGCCACCAGCAAAGACACAAATTTTTGCCTTAAAGCCACACAATAAAGCAAATTCTGAGCCAACTCATGAACTGCATCAAGCAGACTTGTTGCAAAGTATCTACATTACCCACCGCTGTCTTGGCGGAGCTGGCCTAACTGTGAAGTTTGTGGTCAAATAAGACCAGCTGAGCAGCCTGTGATGTGAGCTGTGCTGGGAATATTTCCCCAACAAATCAGCTCTGTGGTCTCACATCCTGCTTTAGATCTCTAGAACTATTTCTCCCTCAAATTTTCTCTTTGCTGTATGGATGCAAGTCCATGTGCATTTGCAGTGGGGATAACTAAGACCTTAACTCTCATCACCTGTTTGCATTCCCATCACTGAATAATGCAAGGCTTCCCTTCAGCTGCCTACTGTACTGTAACACACAGCATATGTGTAATTAACTTAAAATAAAACTCAGACATCAGCCTTGTGCTGATGACCAGAGTATCCTTTTCTCTATGCTGTGCAGGCTCATTTCAAGGTCTGCAGTCTGGATCGTGCTCATCAGTGAGCTAGCGGAGTAGCTCTTACCAAGCAGGCCAAACTCCACAGTGCCACATTTTGGTAGCAGAAAGATGTTGCTGAAAATAATTGGGCCTGGCAGCACTCAATTGGTTTCCAAAACCAGTCCATTAGTTCCAAGACTCACTGAGTGTTTGGTTGCTCTGTAAACCAGACACATGCCTAGATATTGTGCCCAATTAATCTGGAATGAGTTTGATTTGACAATGTATATTTGCAACAAGCTGTTTCTGTTAAAAAAAAAAAAAGACAAAGAAATAACTAAAAAAATTTAAATCCTTTGTTTTATCCCAGTTACACCTTTTTCCCTTTCTCTCATCAGCTGTGTGGCTGCCAGTGCCCACAGGTATTCCTCAGGGATGTGGCAGGAAACAACAGTACAACTGGCTTTTTGACAAGGGAGAGGTGGCCTGCCAACTGCTACCCATTGACTGGAGTGTGTGCTTGGCTCTGGGAGGCAAATGCTGCTGCAATATGCTCTCCCTGGAGAAATCCATCCTCAGAAATCATGACTAGTGCTGAAATGTTCCCAGATTTCACTGCACTTTTAAAGCATGGAGGTTGAATATCAGGGGAACCAGTTAAAAAATATGCATTTAAGTTGCTGGAAGTAGTAATACCGTGCTTCCTTCCACACCATCTCTGCCGTTTATTGAGTTGTTTTTGCATTTGTTTTGCACTGAACCCCCATCACCAGTAACTGCACAGACAAGGCAGATCCAGGCTCCAGAAGAATGCTGCCTTCTGTCTGGTTTTAAGACATACTATCCTTGCAGGAATGAAGATTCTCCATTCAAACAAGTTTGCAGACATGCAGCAATGCAACCATTTTATTGTTGCTTTACTGGACCCTTCCTTCCCGTAAGTTCATAGTCACCTGTAAACCACTTCTGTTAATATTACACATTAACTCAGATTCACAATATGCAAAAAGGCACATCCTCTCTAACCTGGAAAGGAGAACATACTGTTAGAGGTGTCTGATTTAGTTTAGTGACCAAAGTCACTAGGCTGTGGGTAACACAGTTACTCTGATGTAATTCCAGACTCACTCCTCTGCAAGCAGAGAAATCAAGCTAGTTACTAACGTCAGTGATTTCTCTGAGAGCAGCCTATGGTTACAATGATTCCCAAAACATCCAGCATTGGAAGAGCCAGAATTTACCTACATGAATGGGGTTGGAGAACACCTGAACACAAACACTGAGAAGCATTCTTGCATCTCAAGTATACTACATATCAGCAGTAGGGATGCTCAGATTTCACTGATGGCCTCTATGACCTTGAGAACAAAATAGAAGAAACTAGATTAGTTTCTTATTCAAGAGGACCTTAAATTCAGTCTCTATTTTTCCCCAGCCTACTTCAGCTTGCACTGTTAAATACAAGTATTGGTGAGAAAATGCAAAAATATCACATTAGTGATAGAGCCTAAAAGAATTAAAAGACTTCATGCGTTATGCCTCATGGGATATCAGCAACTTTTAATCAGTATGTGAAATATTTCTTCCCACTAGCTAACTAGTTTGGAAGGAAGGAAGCTGATTTAAGTACAATTGTCCAAGTTCAGCCAGCCTAGCCTCAACTTCTGAGCAGTATTATCAAACCCTCCCATTCAGCACTAGAAGAGTTTCGCTAGATTGTCTACTTCCAAATCCTACATCCGCTGAGCAGCCCCCTAGTCTTCTTCCAGCAGACAAAGTCTGGAGTGGAGAGTTTGCTTCCATCTTTTGGCTTACACCGTAGCCAAAAGAGACAGTACGGAGCATATACCACCTCCGGGCACCAAAAGTCCCTGTCACTGTGCAACATGGGACTGGAGTGGGAAGGGGCTGGCTTTTGCATGATTTCCAGACCAAATTTTCCTTGTGAGGGCAGGGGATGACAGTGCTGGCACAAAGTTATCCTCTTGGAGCATTTTACCCTTTCACAAAGCACTCCCCAAGCTGTGCACGATCCAGCCCTCCAGGACAGCTCACATTTCTGACCAGATTGTGCACGAGGTTCCAGCAGCCACCTGGAAAGTCACTCCAGCAATTAAGTGTTGGTAGATTTTTTTTTTTTTTTAAATACGAAGGATATGGCCCACTGTGCAGGGTATTGCAGCCACCCTCCCTGTCAGGCCGTTTCACAGTAGTATTGTGGCGCCATGGAGAGGAGCTAATTGGATTTGTTGTCACCTCCCGAAGCTGCCAGGAGCTCACGTCTGCTCTGGTTACAGATGAAGACATCACGGTGACAGGCTTAGAGATGGCTCAGCTGGCATCCTAGGGCCACTAATAGAGCCATGTTGATTTAATGTCCGAGTGGAGAGGTGCAGACAAGCTGTTCAAGTTTTCTATTCCAAACAAAGCAGAGATCTGTTATCAGTTGTCTGCAGATCAGTAAATAAACTTCCATGTGGCTCTCACAGCACCTAACCATTGCTACAGAAGAATGACAAAGTATTTTAACATTGAGATGGTACTTTTAAATGAGAGCACTGTCTCTATGGTTTATATTGCCCTCAGGGAAATCAGTTAATTCCTTCATACATAAATTTTACTTAACTATGTAATTATGGATGAATCCTATTAGTCTTTAAATTGCTCACTAGTTAAAAGGTGTGTGTGTGTTTTCTACATCTCTTTTTTGTGGAATGTACAGATCATGTGCACTTATGAAGATTAAAAGCCTATTTGGGGATTTTTGTTTGTTTTTTCCACTTTTCTTTTAAGTGAAAGCATAGAATTTATTCAAAGACTACAGCATGATTTTTTTGCTTCTTCTACATTGTATTATCTACTCAGAGCACAAAACTGGGCTTAGGCAGTGTTTCCTTTATCCTCAGCAGTCTCGACATCTCTGTCAGCGCTCACCTTGGCCCACCTGGCTGCGTTCACATGCTATCACCCACCTCTCCCTTGTGCTCCATGTTAAGTGATGACTCCTGCCAGCATGATGAGCATGTGAAAGACAGATGAGACAGGACAGTGTCCTTTGATAACCATTTTCACAGCTGAGCCAAGGCTCAAGTACAGCTCTGAGCCACATTTTCAAGGTCTTGGCACCCAAAGCCACACCAGACTCAGCACCTCCCATCTTAGTGCCAGAATGAGACCTTTCCCTTGATGACTCAAGGCAAGTGGCACACTTTGAATAATCCTATCATGCCTAAATCTACAGGCATTCATGAAACAGGCCTGTGTTTCTTAACATCTCTGGTACTTCCACCAGTCCTGTTCTTTAGGAAACCCTGGATTCGGTCACATCCTGAACCTCTGAAAAGCAAAAGCACAGCCAGAAGACCAAGGTGGAAGCCCACAGTGCCACCAAGGAAAATCACTGAGGCCCTGCCAGCTGCTACCACCTTTGTCTCCAGCCAAAGAAAGCAGTGACTCATCGGTTTGTCTGACACCTTTGGATCAGAGGATAATTCAGGCTGGCAGGGACCTCAGGAGTACTCTAGCCCAAACCCATGCTCTAAGCAAGGTCAGCCTTGAGCCTAGACCAGGTTGCTCAGGGCTTTCTCCAACTGGGTCTTGAAAACTTCCAAAGTAGTGCTGTGGCTGTCCATCACCAGCACTGAGGCGAGCCTGGTGGGAAACCAGCCTAACCCCTGAAAGGCTCAGGTAGGAGAGTCACAGGAATATGGCCTGGGTTGTACTAGCTGTGGGAGAGAGCTGCCGCTCCATCCCCCCAGGCTAGGGATTGCTCCCTTTTCTCTTCTGTCATACCTGCATGCTTGGCGAGCTGGGCAACCCCATGGAGAAAGGGTGAAGGGAGGAAAGATGGCACCTGTGGAGGAAAGACGCTTCAGATACTAAAATGGCCTTTCTCCAGTCTGTCACTTATTGCCACAGGTACCCAAGTTCACACAGGGCCTGAACAAGCTGAGAGCAGTATTTAGGAGCCTGGACGCAGGGCAACAGTGTCCTCTCTGCTCTGTCAATACTTGATGTAAGCCAGAAGGAAAGCTGAAGACTCCATCACACAACTAACAGGCAGCAAACTTGTGAACAGAAACAAATCAGGAGAGAAACAAGGACCCCTCCATTAATACTTGGAATACAACATTTCTCATCCATAGACTGCAGGATTTTGTAAATGTCACTGTTGTTATCCCCATTCTCCAGGCAGAGTAGAAATGTGTTGTGACTTGCTCCAAGTCCTTCATCAGCCCAGCAGCAAAGTCAGGAGCCCAAGTATCAGAATGCCAGCCTTGTGCCCAAACTGCTGAAATCCACTTCTCCCTCACCAAACACTTCTTTCCTGTCTGTCCTTATCTGAAGATTGGGCAAGGCCTCTGTGCTTCACACAGCACCACAAAAAAGCCTCAAACAAGCAAAGAAAGACAGAAAAATTGGACAGACTGAACATGCCCTCTCTCCTCTCCCGCTGAGGGCTCTGGCTGGGCCTCTGCTTTGTCTGAAGCAGCTGCCCTTAATGTGAGGCACAACTGCCAGTCTTTCCTCACTCATCGCTTTCAACAGAAGTCATGCCCAGCCATGTGTGGCCATCCAGGGGGTCATCAAGGTGTTCCTCAGCCAGCAAGGTTCCGTGTCCACCTTGACTGGTCCCACTGCCCAGTGGCACAGCAGGAGTGTAGCACCTGCAATGCTCTACACCACCAAAGAGAACTTCCCGGTCCCTGCCCAAGTGCCAGCTGCCCTAAAAGTGGGGACCACACTCCTGTAGGCAAGGGTGGGAGGTAGGAGCGCCCATGTACCCTCAATGATGATGAAAATTCAGCAGGTGGTAGAGGGACTGGAGCAGCTCTAAGAAGCAAACACTGGGGAGGTAAATGGTCACTAGAGGAGGGCGAGCACCTCCTGGCAGCAAGTATCTGCCTCTTTGCAGAGGCAGCTGGGCAATTACTTCTCTGATAGACATGTGGATATAATGGAGGAAGAGGCCCACTGGAAGGCCATTCTTAAAATTTACAGCTGACCTTAAAACATGGTTTTCCCCTACATGTTGTCCTCTGAGGTGTGGATGGAGCCTCCACATAGTACAGTGAAAACAAAGAAAAGCTTTTGACAAACTGCCTGTGAGTCCAAGCCAGAAGCCATTTTGAGATGGTCCAAGGACACAAGTAACAGTGGATTTTGGTGGCTTCCAAAGCTCAGCTGTTGTCCCTTTCTCAGGAATGCAGATAGGGATTTTCTGTGGTACTGCACAGAGGGACAGCAAACAGTTGGGCAATGAGGATAGGACAAGCTTAGTCTGAATCCTCATCCAGTGGTGCAATTGCTGTCTGAAAGCCTGTGGAAAATCACCCCCTCCTACACACTGACCTCTCACACTTCTAAAGTGCCTTTTTCAAGTGGCATTATGGTCATCTTTTTCTTGACAGGCAAAAGATTTGCACCTTTAACATGTCTTCATTTTTTTGGCACAGCAGGAACTGTACTTGGAGGAATGGTCCAAAGAAGGGACACCACTTCTCAACCCTTTTTATTTGTAAAGGGAAACCTCCTATCTGGCTACCATTGTCAGTAATCTCCACTGACAGTTACAGTCTGGAGAACTTGGACAGATTTTCTCTCTCTTCTCTCTAGGCTCCAGTTCTAGCTTCTTTTGATAATCTTCCCCAAAGCTGTTAGGACAAATGATTCCAGCTTCATCTACATTCCCTCATATTAAATGAGATAATTTATGTGTTGTAGAGTCACTGAGTAGATTAAACAAAGCCACCCGGCTGGAGATACAATGCAGTACTCCAGATTTTCCAGGCTAACCATTTCTTCTGAAAAATAATTCAAAAGGATTTGGACTAAGATCTGGATTAACTGAATTAAGATAATTCTGGCTCCCAAGGGCTGGCTGGGACATTTCCTTTTCTCTTCAGGTGTAAGAAAAAAAGAGTGTTAGAAAGAAAATGTAAGAAAATCATGACTCTAGATACAGTACACAGAAGGAGGAGCAACAGATAGTGCAGGTAAAATGACTACTTTAGCTTCTACCTGCTGGTCTCTACACCAGACTTAGACTTAGCTGAGAGAAGAGTTAGCAGCATAAACCTTGGCTAAGAGGGCAATACACTCCACAACACTCAGTAAGTAGCAGAATTCAAATTCCCACATTTCTTATGGCCAGGAGCAGTGTGAAAAAACCACAGTCAATCTCCGGATTGAGATTGAGGAGCAGGTCTCCTATTATACCCATGTGCTAGCTGCAGCCTTTTCCCGGGCTGCTGTATGAATCCCAGGTCCATACATCTGTCTGCTGTAGCTTTTTCCTGGGGTTGACTCCATACTTCCAGTGCCACCTTACTAATTCACCTGGCTGTGTCCAACCAGTCTCTGTCTTGGCCAAATGACCAACACAGTCCCTCACTATGAAGCACACTTTACTCTCCTCCCTCTTGTGTCCATAAAGCCTCACAAATCTTAACAGGGAGAAACTAATATCTAGACAGTAACTATTGTATGTGTGTCAGCACAGACTGCCCTGCTGCATCTGGAATTTTGTTTGAAGTTGGATAACCAGAAGCCAGCTTCCTCAGTGAGAAGGCAGGACATGAGGAACAGTATCTGAATGAACAAAATTATCTAGTATCATTCCTTGTGCTACAGGATAGCACTTCTAGATATGCTAAGGATGTTGAACCCAGCTCATTTTCAGCTTTCAACCTTTCATTCCATTAATAAAGTAGTGAAACAAAAGACCATGTGGCCTTCTTTCTCAGCTACAATGAATATTTCATGCTTTTCTAGGGGAATTGGTTTTAAAGTAATTCAGTTTGATTTTATTTCCACTGGTGACTGGTTCCAGATCTCTGATGCATAAAGCTGCTCTCCTGGCTCTCCCTCTTACCTGGGGCTTATCACTCAGGGCTCCCCAGCCCAAATTTGTCTTTCCTACTACCACAAAGGGCAGGCATCCTTCACCAAGACTAGGACAATTCTAAAAAAAAGACCACTTCTGTTCTACACAGGTAATTCAAACAAGTGGGTTAAGATTTAATCACAGCAATAGCCAAGTATATTTTATGTATTTACTCCTGCAAATTTACTCTAGAGCCAGAAGCAACAAAGAAACTGCTTCTCATCAATAAAATGAGTTCACCTTCACCTCCCCCAAATGCTTTTTTTCTCAGATTTATCAGTTAATCCAATGTTCACTTGGATAAGGTCCCCTTTGATTCACTAGCCACTGGCTCATCGCTATCAAGCTGCCTCTTGAGACAAGTCATACCTATCTGCAAATAGACATAACTGTAGTAACCAAAAGCTTGCTACAGGAGTCAGCATCCACAGGGTGCAAGAAGCCGGATAGGGCAGCTGATCAAAGTACCTCACTAAGCATAAGTGATCATCTCCTAAAGTCTTGAATGACAACAACTTATGAGAATCATGGGAAAGGAATTCAAGCAGGGTCTAAACGCAGTAGCAGAAAGCAGCATTGCATTACTTGCCTCATTACATTGTCCAAGTGTAGGTTGGTGGGGTTTTTTACAATAACAGATGACATAAAAATTGCATCTTTAGCCAAGGATCCCAAACCATGTTCAGTAAACTGATGTTTAATTTTAAATACATACAATTCACCCATCACTGAAATGAAGTTGTTAATGCCGTTGAAGACCTGCAGTGTTCAAAAAAGGCAAATGAACATGACATAGCAACATACCACAGAAGACAAGGAATACTGCATGCAGTTAGGAAAACAGGAGAAAGTTTTAGATATGCTGAACATAATTACCTAAATTGGTGGTTCGCAGGAAGACACAGCAAATGCCCCCGTTCTTACAAGTACTACCATAAGATGTCAATGCTAAAGACACTGGCTGTGCATCACATAGAAGCCAGCCAGAGAGTCCTTTCTGTGACAGGGGAGAATTAGCAGCTCCTGGATTAGAAGAATGCCCTTATTAAGCACCAAAACCAGTGTATATTTTCCCTGGGAGCCTCCCCCTGTCTGGCTACAGGGATGTGACCAGGTCACAGCCTAAGGCAGTGTCATGGCACCAGCCAATTCCAGCTCAGATTTCCTGTGCTACAAACGCTGTACCCTGCCGCTGCTGATTTTAATCTTTATATCATGGAGGAAATATGCATACATTCTTCCTGTTTGGAAGCATTAATTCTAAAATGATTCATCAAATAGCTTATGGGCAAAATGAAGACGTTCAGAGCCAGCAACCTAGAAAGTGTAAAAGAAACCCCTATGCTGCTCTTGCAGTTATTTATTTTTAGAGACCACTTTTGAGCAAAGTTCATTCATGACATTTCATAGTCAGGACCTCTGTGCCAGCATTCACACCCTCGCCTCCCAGCCAGAAGGTCCTAGATTCATCTTGCATCAGACGTCAGCTCACACCCAGCACTGACACCGCAATGAAATATTAGAGAAGTGCTGTGCTCGCCTTCACAGGGACAACCTGAGGGCACACTCAGCCTCCTCCAAACATAAGAAATATTGACTTTCTCTGCAGAAAAGGACACATGAGTCCAAGTCCTGCTGCTCTGAGGGCATCTCGATAACTTTGGGTAAGGGGACATAGCAAGGCTTTCTGTGGCTAGGAGAGATCCAGGTACAGCAGCTCCAGCTAAGTTAATTTTTTTCCTTCCTCACTGCTAACTTAGTGGAAGAGAACTAAGCTGGAAAAGGGCAAGGATAAGCCTGGTTTTCCCTCCCTGCTGACCAGCTGCTCACACAGGGACCAGTGCTTGAAGCCCAGCTGGTCCCCTTCCCTTGAAGCCCAGCTCCCTGTGAGGCTGAGCAGCACCTGGGGCCTTTTGTCTCTCAGGCTTCATGGTGGCCAGCACAGGCCTGCCCTGAGCCCTGGTGCTTCCCGCCCAGCCTGCACACTGCTGGGAGTAGCAGGACAGGTACTTGCATGCCTTTGGCTGCATCAAGGACACAGACGTGCTTGCACAGACCTCAGCACACCTCCTCCCCTCCCCACTTCGGTGAGGCTTGCAGAGACTTGAAGGATTTATCACAATTAAACTTTGTTTCCCCGTCAAAGATGTGACTTTCAGCTCCTTGCCTCACAGCTTCTCCCCCTTCACACAACTACCCTGCACCTCCAGAACAGGTAACTAACATCCACTAACATTAGCAAATTAAGTTGATAAGGAGGCCCTAAGGAACTGCTCCAGTCGGTCCTGGCCAGTCTGAGAGGCTGTTCTTGACATGCAGGCTTTAACTTGAAATCCTTTTACCTGATACACACCCTTAATCTCCACTTAAATGTGACTATGACAGTATTATTTCAGTAATGTCAGTGCCCTGAGCCTTCTGGTAGTTATTTTGCAGAAAGTGCTCTCTTATACTTTTACAAATATATATATATGTGTGTGTATATATAATACATCCACTTTGTCCCGTGTTAAACAAAGAAACTTTTGAAATGCAGCTCTAATGACATGGCTATGCGAGGCACAAAAATTCAGACCCTGACTTCATATGCTAACATTTGTATCTGTAACTACAGCCATTTAGAAGTTACAACCCACCCACCCAGTACCATACTCTTTTTTTCATGTCAGTAAAGACTCCCAGTAACCTCATTTACCTCAACTTTTCTTTTACTACCTCTCTCAATCCTCCTTAATATCCACATGTGCCCTTGCATCATGCTATTCAGATACACCTGTTTCCCCTCTGTAATGCTGCAGTGTCTAAAGCAATTGCTAGAAACCTTTAAGCTGTCATGCAAACAAAAAAAAAAGTCCATTGCAAAAGGATTTCTTGTGCCTTTACTCTTCAGTGGGTTTTCCTTAGCTCAAGGAAGTGAGTTTGCTTTCAGTAGTACATATATTCCTGGCAAAGCTCTGTTTTCTGTGCTTTGCTGAACTCCTGAACACAGATGTCCCATTTGTGTTTCATTAGTACATCAGCCTCTCTGAGGCTTTCGACCTCTGCACTAGGCAATAATTACCTGGCGCAGACCCATTCCCTCGCCAGCTGGCCTGGGAGCTGCTCTGCTCAGACCAGGGCTCTCTCTGCTGTCAGCCCTTTCCAGTCAACTGGACAGCTCAATCAGCAGAAAATATCAAATATGGTTGTTGTTTAGGCTCAGCCAGCATTATTTCTGCTTGATCTGACAATGCCTCTCCAAAGAAAGATTATGCTTCCTAAGGTCTAGACATGAGACAGAAGAGTTAAGATGTCTGACAGGGTTTGTTGCATTTAGAAGCTCTTTTGCAAGCAGTTTGGGCTGATTATGTTCTTCCCTTACTGCAAGCAGTGTTGTAGACACCTCCCTCTCTCAGGCCCAATGACTATTTAATTATTTGTACAAAGTGGAACAGCTCAAAGGAGAGTGAGAGAGGGCGGACAAGACTGGCTATAGTCCTGGGCTGGGGGCGCTTGCATGGGATGTAAATAGGCAGCTTGCCCCTGACTGTTCCAAATTTGTGTCCTCTCCAACATGTGCGTTCATAGAGTGGTGGGAATGATTTTGCTTTTACAGATTTCAAGAGAGATGCAGATTTGCCTCAATGCAGAAATTAAAATCTTGGAGTTGCTCCTGAGCAATCCTTGCCCGCTGCACCAGAAACCACACACCACAGCAAAGGGAAACCCCGTGCCCAAACCAGAGTATCTCTGGCCTCCCTGCCATGTGTACAGCGTGGCAGCCGTCACTTTAGGTGTTCTGCTATCTGTGCCAAAGGAACTTGTAGAAGTTAGGGTTGAGGATCATTTTTTATGCAACAGTCATCATGTTTCTCAAACAGGATGGTGTAGATTAAATACAGACAGGAACAGATGAAAAGATGGACTAGGTGAAACGGAGTCCCAGGCAATCTACATTCACAAGATATAATTTCAGCACATTTTAGAGAATATGAGACTGAGCAGCATCAAAAGACAGAATGTGAACCATGGGTGAAAGGGAAAAAGATAAACAGGAAAAAAAGCAGTGGTGCTCACTGATGACTCGGCTGCAAAGAGTACAGTCAGGCACACCTCCAATTCAGTTAAAGGAAATAAACGAGGCATGGTACTTCCTAACTTCCATGATAGCAGCACTGCAAGAGAAGTTTCTGGATGAGCTGAAGAGTTCTGGGGAATTCCTACTTCTTGTTTCACTCAGCAGATCCACTGCAATCTATAGGACCAAAGGAGGATTTAGTGGACTCAAAGATAATTCCGATTGCTGCTAAAAGAAGGCAAAAAACATAGCTCATGATGACCATAGAATCATAGAACAATTTAGGTTGGAAAGGACCTTTAAGATCATCAAGTCCAACCATTTACCTAACACTGCCGAGTCCACCACTAAACCATGTCCCTAAGCACCACATCTACATGTGTTTTAAATACCTCCAGGGATGGTGATGCAACCATTTCCCTGGGCAGACTGCTCTATTGCTTGACAACAGTTTCAGTTAAGAAATTTTTCTGAATATCCAATCTAAACCTCCCCTGGTGCAGGTCTAAACAACCCCAGTTCCCTCAGCCACTCCCCATCAGACCCGCTCTCCAGATCCTTCACCAGCTTCGTTGCCCTTCTCTGGACACGCTCCAGCACCTCAATGTCTTTCTTGTAGTGAGGGGCCCAAAACTGAACACAGTATTTGAGGTGCGGCCTCACCAGTGCCGAGTACAGGGGGACAGTCACTTCCCTATTCCTGCTGGCCACACTATTCCTGATACAAGCCAGGATGTCGTTGGCCTTCTTGGCCACCTGGGCACACTGCTGGCTCATGTTCAGCCAGTTGTCAACCAGCACCCCCAGGTCCTTTCCCGCCATGCATCTTTCCAGCCCTTCTTCCTCAAGCCTGTAGCGTTGCCTGGGGTTGTTGTGACCCAAGTGCAGGACCCAGCACTTGGCCTTGTTAAACCTCATACAGTTGACCTCAGCCCATCAATCCAGCCTGTCCAGATCCCTCTGCCGAGCCTTCCTACCCTTGAGCAGATCGACACTCCCACCCACTTTGGTGTCATCTGCAAATTTACTGAGGGTGCACTTGATTCCCCTCATCCAGATCACTGGTAAAGATATAAAACAGAACTGGCCCCAACACTGAGCCCTGAGGAACACCGCTCGTGACCAGCCACCAACTGGATTTAGCTCCATTCACCACAACTCTCTGGGCTCTGCCATCCAGCCAGTTTTTTACCCAGCAAAGAGTACACCTGTCTAAGCCATGAGCAGCCAGTTTCTCCAGGAGAATGCTGTGGGGAACAGAGTCAAAGGCTTTACTAAATTCTAAGTAGACACCATCCACAGTCTTTCCTTCATCTACTAAGCAGGTCAGTTTGTCATGATGATACATCAGGAGGGAAGTATTGGAGACCAGCTGGTTATGTGACTTCCTACAGACCGTCAGCTGAGGTTGCTGTTTTCAGTAGGTAACGCAACAGACTTTAAAGGAGGTTTTACTTCAGGTAAAGGAGCAGAAGCTATTACTTTGCTCAGAGTCCTTTGTGGACTCTGATTTTTAATATTAAAAAAAGATGGGAACATTCTGAAACAAAAGGTGAATCATTCATTTACAGTAACATATGGTCGTTATGTGTCTATTCTCAAAAGCAGAAAGGTAGAAGTAAGGCAGCAGAACCAGAAGGTAGAGTGAGTGATGGATAACGTGATCTAGTGGGCCTAATTGAAAAATGGTAGGGTGAGATTCATAATTGAAATACTGATATTGATGAGTTCAATCTATACCGGATAAGAACAACAATAATATTTAGTAATGATGCAGCACTTTTCATCTTTGGAGCTCATTAACTAATTAATCTTCACAACACCCCTGAGAGGCAGGTAAGTATTATTATTATTAGCCCATAAGAAAGATAAATCCAGGACAGAAGCAGAGAAAGGTAGGAATTAAGAGCCAGAAGTGACTTTGTAATAGGGAGGAGGGTAGAAGATAACTCCCGTGTTCAGTCACAGCAAGGGGCAAGTCCATTACCAGAAGAAGGTGGCCTGGCACAGGAAATATTCATATAGGATACCCATCCTTTCTTCCATACCAGAGTAAAAGGCACAAAAGATGAGACAGGAACTCAGTCAGTGGAGTAAAATTTATAAAAGGAAAATAAAGTGAGCCAAAAGGCAGCAAAATATAAGCCAAGAATGGTAAAGGGCAACAAGATGCTGGAACTTTGAAACCCAATGCCAAAGCAGTACTTTTTCATCCTAGTGAACTGAACTATGGGACTGCTCTGAATAGGAAAAATAATAATAATGACTACGTTTGTAAACGGTGAAGAATTAGCAAGGGCCTTGTTGATAAACCTAGCAATAAAACACAGGAACTTGGCTGTGCTGAATGGTAGGCTGGCAGCAGGCTCAGATCACAGAAATCTCACATATTAAAATGAGATAATTCTTGATGTTTAATTCTCTTACTCTTTCCTTTTATGTGCAAGAGAAAACAGAAATATTGAAGGAAAAAATAGGAAGCAGGCATAACAGTAATCTTCCAAAGAAGGCAGGAGCTTATGTGGGCAAGACTGGGAGGAAGAACCATGGATCAAACTATTTGAGAGTTGTCTTGATTTCTGTGTCTTGCACTGAGATGTTCTGGGCCTTGTATTTTAGAAGTGAGAGCATGCACAGATTCAGTTGGAAATAACAAAACTGTGCAATGCACAGAAACTTTACCTGAGATCTCTCTAGTTATGGCAGTTAGAAAAAACAAAATTGTTCAGTCAATTTGAAGAGGTTGTCCTTATTCTTTGCACTTCCCTGTCTGTAAACTGGATATAGTTCCAGGTTTAACATAAAATTTAACTTATGTGAAATACTTCATGTGAAACTATAATGTTACTGTATGCCTGCAAATTACCAGTAATTTTTTTTAAAAATCAGAGATTCTCAAACTTACAAATGAGTATTTGCTCAGGCTAGGATCTCTATTAAAAATAACAAACCAGAGGGCTTAAAGAATGACAGATGACCATAAAGATAAGAGAAAAATCTGAAGAGATAATAATTGCTCTCTACAAGGCTTAGCAGTGTTTAGTCTGTAAATCAAAATAAACTATGTTATTCCTGAAGGTTTTCTACCAAAGTATGAAACAAGGCTGGCCATGGTGAGGAAGGCCAGTGGCACAATTAACTATTGAGATAGTTAGGGGAGGAGAGACTTGGGAGGCTGCAGGTTCTCCTTCACATCAACATAAGGATTTGACTTTTCCACATCTTTTTGATATGTTTCCTGTTTTAAACCTAGCTAAAGCCTTATATTTGCTTTTTTGAGAATGTGGTTAAAAAAAAAAGAAAAAAAAATTGCTTTTTTTCACCCCCGAGAAAATCTTCTGCATATTTCATTGACATGCAAAAATCATTTCTTGCCACCCTTCTTCCTGCACACAGGGCTGGCCTAAGAATTTGGGAGAAAGCAAACCTTTCCCTGGGACGCATCCCAGAGCAAAAGGCCTGTTTGGGAGCAAAGGCACATGTGGCTTTCCAGCAGCCTGCTGTTAAAGGGAAGCCCAGTGATTTTTCCTTTAAATCTTAGAATTTAGCTCTTGCGCTCCTTTAGCTTTTCCTGATTTTTGGAAGGAAATAGTGAAAGGTACTGTTTTATTTTTAAATGGCAGGTGAGGAACTTTCTTCCCTGCATCCCTATACATGAAAAGAACCACAGCTAGGGCCTACAATTAGAGGCTTGCATGAAAGCTGGGACTTTTTGCACCTTAAATATGTGCCACCAAGATGCGCACAGTGTTTTCTCCAATCCACATATTTTCATGGCTGTATTTGAGATGCTACAAACTTTGACACATGCCTTATGCAGTGATACCACATCTTCACACTGAGTCTGGTCAACCAGGGTGAGAAGCAGCACTCCTGCCCTAGAAATTGTGCTGTTTTAAAGTTTCATGAAGCACTCACCACTGGCTGCTTCCCCTGGGGTGGGTCATAGTTCTGCCTTTGTTTCTTTGAAAAACGAAAAAAGTTTAAAAGAACTTTTGTATTGTTCCTTGTAAGAGCTGACTTCAGGAAATGAATCAGTTGTGAGGAGCACTTCGGCATCCTCACTACTGGGCTGATCCCAGGAGCGTGCACAATTGCCCTTCAGTTGCATGCTGTACCATGGCACCTGCATAGCATCTGGAATGGGCTACTGAAATAGAAAGTAGCCACACAGTAGTAGCACATGCAGAATATGTAATTTCCACAAAGCACATTTTTAAAGGGCGAAAAAAAAGGCAAAATACACTACCCTATGTCCATCAGGTATGGCCTTCAGTGAGGCATGGTTTGTTCATTCCTGCAACAAAGACAGGAAAGAAATCTTTCTGCCTTATTCTAAAATCTTACTCATCATGAGAAAGACTTTTGATTTAATAAGCTGTTTCCCCTCTGCAAAAGAAATCACTTTTTCTCCTAAAGAAGGAGGAGCAGGGGAAAGCATTTTCTGTGCTTTTTATTGAGTGAGCCACATGTAGAAAGATCTGAATAATCCTGGTGAAAAGAAAAAAAAGAAACCAGGACATGAATTTCTGAGCATGTGCTTTTGTGTTATTCAATATGACTGATAGGGAAGGATAAGGTTGAAGTTCAAGGCAAGTATGGAAGTGTAATTTCTCTCTGCACAGTCACAAATAAAATGAGTCTCAGCTCCACAGGATTAAATTAATTAAAGATGGATCTTGTGCTTGATGCTAGTTTGATAGAACTAGAGTTTGTAGTGGTTATATCATGAACATAAGTGGATATCTCTAGTGGCTAGCTAGTATTTTCTTTATACTCATGAGTGTTTACTATGGCACACAAATGCTAACCGGTTTTATCACACAGTCATTATCATATCTTCTTCCCTTTCTCTCTACTATTCAGGTGTAGCTGCTACAAAATGATTTCATATCAATTAGGAATTCCATTTCCTTCAAGGGGCTACTGAAGGAACAGCCACCTGTAATGCATGCTGTTAGACTTCAGCTGCTCTGTATCTTCACAACAAGATCAGTTTTTTTAAACCCCATGTCCAAAATTGCAAGGATTACCTAGGTATTTTTTCCTATTCAAAAAAAAAAAAAATACACTATACCTGGTTGTGTCTCTGGAAAACTTAGTTCTTATGACACACAATATATGTTGCAAGAAAAACCTTCTATAGGTGACTTTAAAGATAAAAAGAAAAGTGGAAAATATATCAAATTTTTTTATCTAGCGTAAAAGTCAAACAATAGCAAAGAAGTACTACGAAGTTTCTATGTTGCTGTTGAAAGCAAAGACATTTCATTAAGCACACTCTAAAGATGACAGCTTCTTATCTAAGGGACAACGATAAGAAACTCAACCAAAACAAACAGCTTTCAACGTTTTTTTAGGGGGAGCTCTAGTTTCTGTGTAATTTTATGGCAGAGAAGATTTTTTTTTCCTCATGTGCATGAAGTAATCCATTTGAGAACAAACAAGAGTTCCAGCTGTACCTTCACACCAGTTCCTAAGTAACATCAAGGGAATCTGGCATTTGGAAGGTTAATTTTCTTATCAAAACTATACCAAATCCTAATTTTGCAGAGTAGCAATTTGGAAAAAAAATCAGCAATGGGAAAATGTTGGTTATGCAGCACTAGACATTCAGTACTCAGGGGATCAATTATAAAAACACTCATTCAGCTATTTCTATTCAAATGAACACCTGAAGAGGAGGTCTCAATGGTTTTAAAAGTGTGTGGATATTACTGGATAAATGTTAGTCCAATAAAAGAGATCATCATCTGCTATTTGTGTGCATTTAAGTTGACACTAAAAAGATCTTTGTGGAATATTGCTGCTTCTTTTTCTTTTTGTGTGTGTGCATCTTTTATCTCATATTCCCTTAACACTTTGTGAACTGAAGAAAATAGAATAAATGAGCTGTTCTTTAAGATTAAAGGGGTAGCATTTAGTTGAACACACCTGAATGTGGAAGAAGTCTATTTTCCTGACACTTATGAATATGTAATGATGTGCTTGGAGGCACAGTCACGAACCCCTAATAAGAATTCACGAGTCTGTGTTTGAAAACAGACATTTGCATTTGCCCTCCGGTCACAGTACATGGGTCATTCTTATTCAAAAATTTATTTGCTTTCTTTTTCTATTCCCCCTCCCTTTCCTTCCCACCTCAAAATATTTTCTCATTTCTAGGTTTTGTTTTGAGAAAAATTAAAAAAGGAGGGCTAAATCCCTCCAGAACATTCAGGATTCAATTAGAGCAGGCTTATTCAGGAATATATATATTTATTTGTGCAAGTGAAAAACTCCATTGTCTGATTTGAAGAAAGAGTATTTTTCACTCTCACAAATACATTTGCTTTACCAAAAGCATTTGGCAGGATCTGAGAGGAAACAAAAAATCCTATGTAGATGCATAACACATTTTAAAAAGTGAAAATTGGGAATAAAGTAACAGAAATAAAGTGATCTAGATGAGGGCTATACTTCATAAAACTGCATAAATACTTAGGAAACACTACCGCCAAGAAAAAAACAACAAAGCATCATAAACGTTAATAGAGTGAGCTAATCAGTGTCATGTACCAGAGTACCAGCTTTGAAGGCATGGTATCCAGGTGGGGAAGAACAGGCTGTGGAGATTGGTACTTAATGAGAATATTGCATTTCTCTTAAAATTTCTGGTATAAAAAGCTGTTGTGGAGCTATATTTTTTGTTCACTTTCTAAACAGTATGTTATAGTTTCACATTAGGCACAGAGGAAGACCTTGCTAAGATTTTTTTAAGTCCCCCTTTTTCAGTTCTTTTTATTCCCTCTTGTTTCTTCAAAAAAGAAAAAAGAAAAAAAGAGAAAAGAAAAAAGTGAAAGAGGGAGGAAATAAACTTGCAGCACTTTACTCATTATCTGAATAACAACCATGGAAGAATCAGGCCTGTTTGCCTGAAAAAAAGCCAGAGACTATTTAAAACAAACAAACAAAAAACCCACAAATAAACCCAAGCAAATTCATTTGCAGAGAATGGAATTACTAGGCTATTGCAAATCACCGTAAACAATTTCAGATGCTCGCTATCAAATCCCCATGTTAACGCTTACACATTCTACAGCTGTATTAAAGATTTCATCATCACTTTGCTAAGGGTCAGCAGAAGTTAAACAACCATCCCAGAGCATGTGAGGATTTCAAAACATTCAGACTAAAAGTTGTAAGTCTAATTTGTAGAGATGTTTGAGCTTATTATAACGATGCTGAAGTAGTTCTCGGTGGGGCATATACGTGCGCAGATACACCTAAGGTATAGGTACACCCTCAGTACATACACAAGCACACATGCGCACACCGACACACACAGAGCTTGAGCAGATTACAGTTTACTACACTTTTTCTAGGTTTTACATTACTATCACAAGTGTGTCTTTGGTAGGAGAAAAAGTCTATTGTGACAGCGGTAGTCAAAGAGCAAACCATTATTTTAGATCTAACAGTGACACCTGCAGTTGAGCCCCACACACTAACATGCAAACATCTAATTTAGAAAAATATACCCATATTTTTGAATCATACATATCTCCTGCTTAATTATCCTCTTGTACCTCAAATTTTGCCTCTCCCATTGGCAGCACAATCAGCTTCCACACCAGCATGAATCAGCTTTTCCTCTTATAAAGCAAACAGCCTGCCATAAAGTATATAAATAGCCCAGAAAAGCTTTCTTGAGCTGCTTGGTGGGAGTAGAGCTGCCCATGCATATACATATACACAGATCTCTTCTCCACAAGCAGGCATTTCAGAAGAACCACCTGCATGTCTGAAAGGCTCATCTCCATGTTTCAAAGATTTGATCACTTTTCTGTTAATTGCAATATAAAGTGTTGCATTCTGTATGAATATGGACTAGATAACCCGATGATTTTGATGCATCTCCTTTGTTTTCACTGCTCCCTCCTTGTCTTTGGTTACCAGCTGGTGAGTGTCGGTAATGTGGTCACTCTGTTCGCCTTCTCTCCCAGATAGTCCAGGAGTTTTCACTGTTTCCCCATTATTTAAAGCAATTAGTATTTTTGGATTTGGGTTGCTTTTTTTTTTTTTTTTTTTTTTTTTTTAAAGAAAGTGTGTTGTGTTTTGATTACTGCTCTGAATGCTACTTTTAGAGGTCTGGCTCTCCAGTTAAAACAAATAATGTGTGAAAGTCTAGATTTAATTTTTTCCTTCCACTATTCTCACAACTTAGTGTTTATTCAGCTTCTTCCTATATACCAGAAAACAAGCTCCTCTTTCTCTATTAAATGCAGAAGCTGCAACTAAAAGCTAAATCTTAATTTGCTGTAAAATGATTTTTTTAATCACCAATTCTTTTGACCCACTTCCACTACAACAGTTTCCAACCAAGATCAGTACTCTTATTTCACCCAAGCACAGTATGAATTTGGATTTAATTTACAGCTCTTGGAGCTACTGCCTTCATCATGTAAGCATCTAGAACCTTGCATATAAACGTGCGTTCACATGAACAAAAAATTTCTTTATAACTTTTGTCAATATTCTGCTGATTGCTAGTTCAGTAGCAGATGTGCTATGCTTAATGGTGCATATACAAGAAGCATTCCCTAATCCCTAAATGAACTTCTTATCTCTAAATATATAAATATATACAGGATAAGCTATCTAAACTCAATTTAGCAACTATGCTATTAAATCTACCAGAACCAAACAGTGAAAGAATATTGTTAAAGCCAAGCACCTGTTAGCAAAAAACCCAAAGAATCCTACTAAAACAAAACATGGCTAAGCATAGATCAAAATAAATCAGATATAGTTCTACATAGATTAATTTCTATTATCAGTACATCTCGAACCCCCACGTCTTCGTTTCACAAGTGCATACACACAGTTTTAAACTCCTCTGGTTTTGTTAGCGCCACACTCTGTCAGTCACAATTTGCTGCAGAGAAACGAGTTGTCATCAGATCAGACTTTTTAACTGCATATGAATGCAGATGGATCCATTGTGGGATTTAAGAGAAGTGCACAAAAAAAAGAAGGTAGTGTCATCTGCTGGTTGGATTACAGAACCTGGAAGCATAGCTTATGGTGCAGAGGTTCCTGCTGCATCACTAGTCCCCTTTGTGGCCCCCAAACAAAGCTTAATACAGCACTTGAATATCTTCATTTATGAAATGAGGGCATTTTCACCTTCATTCACAGCCAGACTCTCAGACCTGGCCCATCAGCTGCTCACCAACTACTCCTCCTGTCCCAGGACCGCACAGAGGAGAAGGCAGGGGACACTCAGGGACAAAAAAGTGACAAGGTGACAAGCTTAGGGGATGAGGGAAAGGCTGTGGATGGTGTCTACCTAGAATTTAGTAAAGCCTTCTCAACTTCTCCTGGAGAAACTGGCTGCTCATGGCTTAGACAGGTGTACTCTTTGCTGGGTAAAAAACTGGCTGGATGGCAGAGCCCAGAGAGTTGTGGTGAATGGAGCTAAATCCAGTTGGTGGCTGGTCACGAGCGGTGTTCCCCAGGGCTCAGTGTTGGGGCCAGTTCTGTTTTATATCTTTACCAGTGATCTGGATGAGGGGAATCAAGTGCACCCTCAGTAAATTTGCAGATGACACCAAAGTGGGTGGGAGTGTCGATCTGCTCAAGGGTAGGAAGGCTCGGCAGAGGGATCTGGACAGGCTGGATTGATGGGCTGAGGTCAACTGTATGAGGTTTAACAAGGCCAAGTGCTGGGTCCTGCACTTGGGTCACAACAACCCCAGGCAACGCTACAGGCTTGAGGAAGAAGGGCTGGAAAGATGCATGGCGGGAAAGGACCTGGGGGTGCTGGTTGACAACTGGCTGAACATGAGCCAGCAGTGTGCCCAGGTGGCCAAGAAGGCCAACGACATCCTGGCTTGTATCAGGAATAGTGTTGCCAGCAAGACTAGGCACTGGTGAGGCCGCACCTCAAATACTGTGTTCAGTTTTGGGCCCCTCACTACAAGAAAGACATTGAGGTGCTGGAGCGTGTCCAGAGAAGGGCAACAAAGCTGGTGAAGGGTCTGGAGAGCAGGTCTTATGAGGAGTGGCTGAGGGAACTGGGGTTGTTTAGCCTGGAGAAAAGGAGGCTGAGGGGAGACCTTATCACTGTCTACAGCTACCTGAAAGGAGACTGTAGTGAGGTGGATGTCAGTCTCTTCTCCCAAGTAACAAGCAATAGGATAAGAGGAAATGGGCTCAGGTTGCATCAGGGGAGGTTTAGATTGGATATTAGGAAAAATTTTTTAACCAAACGTGTTGTCAAGCAATACAGCAGTCTGCCCAGGGAAGTCGTGGAGTCACCATCCCTGGAGGTATTAAAAAGACATCTAGACATGATGCTTAGGGTCATGGTTTAGTGGTGGACTTGACAGTGCTAGGTTAACAGTCAGACTTGATGATCTTAAAGGTCTTTTCCAACCTAAATGATTCCATAGTTCTGTACTGGAAGAATGCCTTTTATCCCTCAGCTGTCTCTCGCACAGGTCCCTGCGAGACGCTCAGTGACAGATCGTTGCCTTCCCATTCACCCCTTGGGACTGGGACAGCCCTTCAGCTGCATCGTTACAGCCATGTGAAAAGTCATAGAATCATAGAATCATTAAGGTTGAAAAAGACCTCTAAGATGATCAGGTCCAACCAGCAACCCAACACCATCATGCCTCCTAAACCATGTCCCAAAGGTATTACAGTCCTGAAACTGTGGCTCCCACAGCAGGGGCAGGGCAACGGAGACTGAAATTTGCTAAACAAACGACCTCTTCCAGCTTAATCCATGGGTTTCTCTATGGCCAAACTCCCCCAGCCTAACAGGCCAAGGGAGAAAATTTCCTTCCCTATATTCTTCCTTTCACCTTTTTTTATTTGCGTTGGAGCAAGGTAGCACAGGATCACAGCAATGAGAAGCCAGTTTCTTTTTTCTTTGGAAAAAGTGCTGAAACTCGGTGCAAGGAAAAGCTTCTAACATCTCACAACAAGAAATTACCTACAACTATCAGAAAATAAGCATTGCCTTCAGCAAACGCGTCTTGCATTTAATCATTAACTGACGTAAAAATTGGACACCTCTTTATTTCCACACAAGTATTTTTTAAAATAGTTGACTGTTTACAGAGAAGACAAAAGCAAGTAGGCATTTAATTGCAGGGGATCAAGAAGGGGCAAGTTACACCCAGGCCCACACATCAGATGACTCTTGATGTTATCTGCCTGGTAGATGTTATCTGCTATAGAGGATAACTCCACCATAGTCCAGAGAGTTCTCTTCTACTTTCCCTGTACTCCCTTACCCTCTCTTATTTCTCCTGCCCTCCACATTAAGATCACCACCCAGTTCCAGTTGTATATTGTGGACCCCCAAATACACTCTTTTCAACCTTCAAGATTGAAAAATGAAGTGAAAGCATGAAAGAAGTTTTAGCTTTGCAGAGTTTGGTCTAAACTATAAGAAGAAAAACTGTTGATGGCCTTCTCAGAGACAGTTGCACGTGGAAGAAGAAAAATCACAGCTCAACACAAGAGAAGGGCTGCAGTTTGGGGCCCGAGAAGAGGATGGAAAGTTGCTGCGGAGGTGCATTTTCAAGATGCATTTTGTGGCATCTGCCTATGTTTTCCTCAGCTTGTGCTCATGTTATTGTCTTACTACCTTGGGAGAAGTGTTACAAAATCACCACATTTAAAAAAAAAAAAAGGCAAGGAAAAAATATAATTTTAAAAGAAAAGGCTATGCATATGCAAAGTTGATTCAAATGCTTTCAGATTGCACCATAGAAAAGCTGTGGCCTAGTTTTTGAAATACATATTTCACTTTATTTTGCACACAGCTGGGTTTATATTGGCACTCACACTAATATGCAAAATGCAGTATCTTGTATTCATGAATGACTCTTTATAAAATGCCAGGAGGGCACCTGCTTTCTTTTCTTTAAGTCTATATCATGACAAAGAAGAAGCCTGTATTAGTGGCCAACTTCCAGCTCTGACCACAGCCTGGAGGGATTTATGCCAGCTGTACACAGGTTTGGAAGTAAACAACATGCCCCGGTCAAAAGGAGTTTCTTACACTCCACAGAAAAAGCCTGCTAATGAGATGCAATGTACTGACAGAGGGAGTGCATGTCAACACTGTGTACGGAGCTGCTACAACGAAGTGTATGTGTGCTCAGATGCATTGCACGCATCCCGGTCCTATCCAGTGTGTAAGTCCAGCACATTATATACGTCATCCAGTTCTCACAGCATTACCGTAGACACACTAGCCAAATGTCTTCCCATTCCTGGTGGTTCTCAGGGCTTAGGCTCAGTGGCTGCCAGGGCACTAGACAAACTAATTAAAGGTACCCTGCCCATCTGTAGGTAGTGGGATTTATTAAAAAAAAAAAAAAAGATGCACCATATCTCAGTGGTTTAGAAGGCAGGCTATTGAAATGACTCCTCGTCTTAAGAAGTTGCTTTGTCTACCATCTAAATCTGACAGGATCTGTGTGCATTGAGCTTCAGATCATGATGCAAAACTCATCTTTCACAATTTTCCCCAATTAATCAGAATAACATACATGAGAGCTTGATAGAGAAGGATTTTTCTTTAATGTAGAGTTGATTAAACATGTACTTAAGAAAAAAGTGTTTTTAAATGAGATATGGACAACTAATATTAGACTAATTTCATAGACATTTGTGCAGGTACTTAGAACTTCAAAGAGAAATTTTTAAAATTAGACTGAAGTACACATTATGTGGCCATGTTAAAAAAAATTAGAAATTCAGCTCTAGCCTATGAACTGGCGGTGATCAAAAATGTATTACAATCTTACTATGTTAAATTTATTCAACTTTTCTACACACCACAAGATTGTTCCTGCAATGTGCTTTCTGTTTCTGATTTGGATTAATTCTTTTTCTTGACTAAACAAGGGCACCACAATCATCTCAGTGTGCACTTCTGAAGTAAGCAAGGTACTTAAGGTCAAAATCAGCCTGAGTTTGATCAGGATGTTACTGAGCTGATAGCTTTCCATCATTACTGCGCTGCATTTGATATACTATTTGATTGCCAGACTAGAAAGGTCTGTATTTCACTGGGTATCCACCTGTTTTGCCAAATGTAAAAATAAACTGAAAAGTAATGGACATGATGTAGATATAATAGAACAAGCACGCATACAATATTACATCAAATCCCCTAACCAAACCTTCAAGAAAATTAAAATATATGAAGATAGAATTGTATTTGTGATCAGTTCTTCAAAAAAGTAATAACCTTTTCTCCATTTCCCAACTCCAGACTTAAGCTATGTCTTTATTCCTGCATCAGGAATAGGCAGAACCAAAAAGCAAGAGAATGATCAACTGTGAAACAAACAGTTGTTCAACTGAGCTGTGTTCACACATTTACTCCTGTCTCCTACAAAATGCTTGCCACAAAATCCTTCGCCACTTCCATCAAGTATTGGAACAATTAGGGGTGTTTTTTCCTGGACCCAGTATACTGCATATAAAGTATAAGCCTTCCTGCAGAGGTTAATTTATAACTTTTTGGAGATCTCCCTCTGAAAGATGCAGTTCGCACTGCAAGATGCGAGTTTAGCAACACAGCATCTACAGCATTCTGCTCAGAAAAACAGCAGGATAGAAGGAAATTGTTACCTAGCTCTTAGTCTAATAAAGATTTGATGCAGAACGCATAAATTTATTCATCAATTAAGTTATCATTGAACTCACTAGCAGCATTAACTATTTTACTAGTAGCAAGAAGAATCAACACCAGAGGCAAGGAGTTTGACACTGTCACATCCTAAAAGGACTCCAAAACATTTTATGCACTAAAAGAACTATAAGAAGTCAAGACAACCTCCTTCTCTTAAAGCAAGACCAATGTCCTCTGTGAAGGTAATGCTCTCACATGATGTACCGGTTTATACACACTGTTCACACACTGTAAACAGCAAGCCATATTTCTCCATTTTTCAACCTAACAGCAAAAGTAGGTATGTGCCTTCTTTATTCAGGTGACAAGGCAGATCCAATAAAGTTCTGAGGAGACACAAATTCTTATCAGAAATACTAAGCTTAAGGTCCTCTGAGATTTATCTCCATTTTTCTTTATTTCCTCATCCCTACTCCATATTCCTGCTAATCCTGATATAGAATATTTTTAAAGTATTGCATAGCCTCTTCTTGGATGCAGATAAGTAAACCATGAAAAGGCATAATTTACACACCTTAAGAGACATTAAGTAAAACCAGGAAATATTAAAAAAACAACTACAGTTTTGAGTCATGATTTTTTTAATTAATTCTTTCACTGGGCTAGTTGCATGAAACAGGTAATTATTTTCGCAAAGACTAGTAACAACTCAGAGTTGTAGAAAAGCTGCGGCCATTGTCAGAATATGAACTGCAATTATTTGTTGTCTCCATCTTTCCCAGTGTGAAAGACTGTTGTCATTTGCAGTTATCTGGGAGAATCTGATTTGCACCTAGCAATTAGAAAAGGGAGTCAGACAACTTGTTTTCCACCTCTCTGCGCCACTACTAAATTACTAGGTGACCTTGGGCAAGACAACTACTCTGTATCTTCATTTACCCATCTAAACCACACCTGTTGTATTTATTTAGCTCACAGGGGCATCAAGAGGCTTAATTAATGTTTGCTAAGAGCTTTGAGATCATCAGATGAAAGGTGCTTATGTAAGTCCAAAATATTATAAAGTCAATGAGAAAAAAAATGGATAGGTGCCAAGAGAGTCAATTGGACAAACGGCTTCTCCTATCAGTATTGTCCATATTTCAGTCTCTAGTTTATCAGTGGAAATATACACGGCTGTTTAAATAAAGTCTCATGCATGTTCCACTGTGTACAGAACCAGTCACCACAGTCTGTAGATCTGAAAACAGTTAGAAAGCTGTAACAGAACTCTTGGAAAGATGTACAGTATATTTTGACTCCAGCACAAAAGAAGCCCTTTCACCAGAGCAGTTCTATACTCCATAGAAATATTCCCAGTGGCAGTCAGCAGCACATACATACAGTATATAAAAATGTTAAATCAAACTGCAATTTTTTGAGCAATGGACACCGGGAAGCATCTTCCCTTGACTTTATGAGGAAGAGCTTGAATTTAATATCTGCAAGCACATAACCAGTGCCTAAACAAATAAGAAACTCCCCTCTCCCTGAGGATCCTAATGCTATAGCATCTAGGTCACTGCTATCAACCTCTTCCCTAAGGAATTAGAAATAACTCCAAGGTCCCAAGTAAACTCTATTCCTTGGCTGACTGGATCCCCATCAGAAGATACTGTTCTTGTTTTCCTCCCAACCTGACAAGTAGCCTTGCCTTACAATTGCTCACAGAAGCAATCCAAGATACTGCAACACAGCTTCACTTTTCAGGTCCTGTTCTATTTCAGACAGGACCAGGCCAGCTGAAGATGGATTTGCTGGATACCATGTCATGTCACCCCCACCCACCCCAAAACCTAGCATACCTTTTGTAGTCATCATTTTTAACTGCAACCTGTCTCCCAGAAACAAAAGTTTTAAGTGTGCTTCTGTGGAAAGGTAAAGCACTGAACATGTTCATCCTGTCCAAGAAAAATACAGCTAAAGCAGAAGTTGTGAGGCTAAGCTTTAGATATTTTGAGGGGCCTTTGGCAGAGACAGACTTGGATAACAAGAGATTAAAGATGTGGGTAACAATCAAAGCATTATTGGCAAGTGTTCAGTGTAGCAGACGTTAATGCAACTCCCAGTTAGGTTTAGCTTTTAGGTTCAGCTTTAGCTTTTGCTGCCTCAGTTCAGTACTCCAGGTAGAAGAAAGTAGGAGTAGTTTTAAAACACCAGGACTACTTACGAGAGCAGTGGAAGTTAACTAGAAAAATTGGAAGGTGTTGAGAAGATCTGAGAGAAAACAGGATCACCATAGTGCACATCCTATTCACTAGTATAGGAGTACAGACACTTGTTTTCTGATGAAGTCAGCCAGCCTAGAAGTAGTTGTCAAAAAGACAGTTACAAGGGTCCATGTTACTTCCAGTTTTTATTCCGCAGTGCTGCACAGGCTGACCCTCAAAATGCGGCAAACTTGAACTTCCACTCTTTGGTTAAGACAAACTTCCATAAACCATAGTAATGCTTCTGTGCAATGCCACATGCACTGGAGTAGCAACACACTGCCTTCTGCTGTTTTGCAAAACTAACATCAAGAGCTGTCTGACACACTACATAAAAAAGGACTTTTTTTTAAATTAAAATCAGTAGAAAAACAGAAGTGATGGGTTATTTTTACATTTACTATGCAAATTGCCCTTCAGAATTACGTTTTCCTTAAAAAAAATTAAAACCTTTTACACTTACCATTGTGAAGAACCTAAATGCAAACCATGAACAGACTCATACATTAATCTCTTCCCCAATTTTCAGCCAAACTTACATGTGAAAGCAACTGGAGCTTGGACAACTAGAAAAATTCCTAAGCTGTAAAGAGAAGCCAGGCTTCCAACGACATCCTCACCACCTTCACTGTCTTTGTTCAGAGGGTGAGAAAGACCACAGATCTGCAGCATTAGTGTGTACCATCAGAAACTGATAAGTGGTGTAGCCAGAGTTTATTTTCAGATATACTAGACTTAATATGCATTGTCCCAATGGATCAGTGAGCTACAAAGCTTGCAGACCATACATAAGCAAATGGAAAGTGGAAGACAGGATTAAATAGCTGATAATTAGAATAGCAAACAGGTATACAGTTTTTAGGATTTAAATCTCTCTATTTTTCCAGGGGAAAAACCACCATATGCTGGTCTGTGTGTTTATATAAAAACACTTTTTTTAAAAAGGCAAAATACGACACACTATGTCTCCAAATAAAAACAGCATCAAGCTGCCCAATTTTGTTGTTTTCCTCGACTACAAAACTGGTCTAATAGCATGTGCAGGAACCTTTCGTCTTTCGTATGATGCCCTTAGAATTAATTTACAGCTGGATGTAAAGATGATGTATCTGATACAAAACAGAGATTGGAAAACTAGCGTATGAGTTTCAAGTGGTGTGTGATTCATGCTTACAGTAAAATGCCATGGAATAATTTCAAAGCAATTCTATATGAAAATTCCAAGACATTCTCAAATGTTAACAGGCAGTATTTGCAAAATGTCTGATAATCCCTAATCTCATTTCACATACAAGAAGGTTGAAGCAAAGAGTCAATAGCCCTGTCAAGGTCACATATACACAAGTCAGGATTAGAATTCAGGTTTGGCTTTGCTGTGAGCCAGTCTTTCTAACAAACTTGTTTCATATCATAGTGACGAGTTACAGTTGGGGTTTGTTGGTTTTTTACACATTCTATATTATTTCTCCTCATCTAGCCACAATAAAGCATGTCTGAAATAATATAACTATGACCCCTTTCCTTTTGAAGAAACTAAACCACTACGACCATTTTATAACAGGAAACATCCTGTAGCACCAACGTGAGCTGTTACAGCTGAATGCGGCACTGATGTGCGACGTTGGTGGAATGCACAGGAAAGGAAAATTCATTCCCACAATTCTTTGAAAATTTGTGTGTTGTCAGGTAATGCATGCTGGTTCAGTTTGACACATTAACAGTGGGTGCCGAAAGTAAAAATGAGTAATTTGTTGTAATCTAAAAATTTAACATAAATAGTAATAAATGGTAAAGATCTCTATTTTCAACAAAACTAGAAGCCTACTTTCATAACAAATGTTCAGGTTACATTTGAAAAACTGATGGGCCAGAAAGGAAAATCAACTCTTTAAAGTAACAGCAACAACTCAAAGTGTGACATCCATGCATTTTTAAAAATACAGCCTATAGTAAACCACACGTATAAGTATTCTTTAAGCTAAAGAAAAAATTCCTAATGATACTAGATCAAACTTCCCATTTTGACTTTATCTGCAAAGACAGAACATCTGGTGTGCTTCTGGCTAGACAGGTCCTATTCAGAGCAACACTACTGAGACTATGAACCAATTCCTACAGTTTCAAAACAAACACATACAAGAGAGAGTTGGCTTATATCCCTACATTTAAAAAAAAAATCTTAGGTTACTATAATCACTATCAGTTAATTGACAGACTTGAGATTCTCCAGAATTAAACCTACATTTTCATAAAACAAACTCTGAATTTTTTTTATTTTTTTTTTAAGTAGCCTTAGTCAAGATACAAAATTTAAAAATTGAGAAGAAATTCCTTGTGCCTATATCAACTGCTGGAAAAGTGTTACTACATCAATTAAACATTTTTATTCACAGCAACTACTACAAAACAAGATTTCATCCCTATCTAGGTCAAAGGCTCATAGAACAAAAGCCCTTTTCTTACTGTTTTGTTGGTTTTTGGTTTTGGGGGGTTTTTTTGGCTTTTTTTTTTTTAAGAATGAGGAAGAAAACATAATAAAGAATTCATTGGTAAACTACTCCATATTTCAATCCAGTTAAAAAAAATAGGAAACAATGTCCTGTGGGAAATAAACCTGGAAAAAGTCTACACTAGTATTTGTAAAATTTGTCCACAAGAAATGATCTGCCACCACTTAAAATGTGATCAGACCAAAAGGATTGATCTTCCCCCTGTAAATACATTCAAAAGCAAAACACTGAAGTGTGGGCTATTGAAACTGCTTCTTAAGTCATTGTTCTTGATTAGGGTTGCGAGGACCTTTTATCTCACTAGATACGAAGACTAGATGCCACATGCAAAAAAAGTACTCTTAAATGAGATATTGCACTTAGTGGTCAGAGTTATCATTACAGTACAGAAAATCCACACACTGTTCTGGATGAAGATAAAAACCAGTAGGAATAATCACTAATAATTCTATTATACTGTGTGAGCAGATGGCCTAAATTATCAAATGTTTTATCAGTCCTACTGTTTCTTACATTGTGATGGTTAAAAATTATACATGATAAGCTGTGGCTGAGACAATGAATGCTTCCATCCATCATTCTGGGCTTCTCTTATTCTAACTGTGTGACTGAGTTGAAGCAAGTTTATGACATCTTGGCAGGGAGATTCCTACAGAAGCTAATATCTAGATTGAGTACATGAATAATGCATTTATTCCCCATAAAAGCAAAAAATGTTAATTTTAAGAACCAGGGATCTCTATTTCACTTCATTGAACCAGACCACAAAGAAATATTTCAAAAGTCCTAGCAGATCATTCACAAAAAATTCAGAACTTATCTACCCTAGCCTTCACATCGCCGCAGAAACTGCACTTGTTCTCAAGAGACCATAAAGTTTTTAAAAAAATTGTGTGACAACCCTAAATAAAGAAAATCTCACTTTAAGAACACAAGCTAAAAATCTAATAGAAATCCTTCATATAAGCTGCAGACTCCTCTCCCCACACACCGAACAGGCTTGGCACGGCGTCCAGGCATGGCCAGCTCTCTGCTGGGGGCAACGTTCTTGGCTGTGAAGGCAGAGCATGCCCTCTGTCACTCATGGCGAGCAGTCCTGTCCAACTGTCTCTTTTCAACAACTTTATCATCAATCTCTTTATTAACAGCTCCACTGCAGACTGAGAACGCAAACAAGGACAATGCGCATGCCAGATTTCTGGAAGGCACACAGCATCAGACACCATGCAGGGCAAGGTTTCAGTAAAGCTGAAGCAGAAGCTGTAGTGCAAAACTCTTACATGCTGCTGTAAGAAGTATCATCTTTGTTACAGTTACTTAGAATCAAACTTGTAAATGGGGGGGGGGGGGGGGGGGGGGGGGAGCTATTCCTTAAACACCAAGGGTTTCTCCCCCCCCCCCTCCAGTTTTATTTTAACGCCATTTGAAATGCCCGATCAGTGAAGGGTACGTAACCTAACATTCCATTCAGCTTCAATAATTTGATCTGCTTTAGGTCAGCATTATCGTAACTGAAGCAAACGTCACAGAAATAATCTGAAGACGAACTGAAAAGTTCGAATTGATGTATAGATTTTAAGCATGTAAAACATATACTGAAGTAGCTTTATTGAGGAAATTGACTTCTAAAAATACAAATATAAAATGCATTCACAAAGTAGATGTGCTAGCTCACAAGAAAAACAAACAAAAAGACATCTGCCTTCGTAAGCTGTCCAGTATCTGTGTGGGCCACAGTTATTATGGGGCAGTTTAAATGCATTGGCTATTTTCTTAAGTTAAGTAAATAAATGCAGCTTTCCTTACCCAACAAGTCGGAGTTTTTATTACCTTACATCAATAGTAAATTTTCCTCTTTATCCTTTCCTATTACTTGCCTGGATTCTGGCTCTTACTTAAAAACAGTAATTTACTGCAAAAAACCAAGCTTGATAATATCTGCATATACCATTAAACAGTTTTTTTTCCAACCATCACTATGCTGTTTAAAATTTACTTTTTCCAAATTCAGTATGTTTACAGAGTTTGAGGTAAAAATTTAATAAATTGTGTACAACATTGTCATTCTTAGTTTATTTTAAACATTCCACTAGAATACATAAGTCATAAAAATACTGAGGTCATTAAAAAAATGGACATGCTGAATAGGAACTGTGATCTGCTTAATTCATTAAGTGTGGGAGAGAGGAAAAAGAGAAGTTACCGAAAGATAGCATTCCAGAATTTTAGTCAGAATACAAAATATGCCTAAACTTTATTAAAAAACATTAGTTTCAATATCCAGAAAACAGATGGAACATCCAGCAGTGGTTCATCGTATATGTTTTCCATAATAAAACATGCCTTCTGAACTTTGATATCAAAGTTTGCATTCTTTTGGTGATGATAGCAGCAGATGTTTGATGTTTGTAGATATTTCAAATTATTAGTTTGAACTTTGTAGACGTATCAAACTGCATCTGCCTCTATCAACAAACCCAAGATGCTTTGTTTCTACTGAACAGATCCTTAATTCTACTAAGATTATAAAAGTAAACTAAAAATGGTTTATTACTGACGTTTTTCCAATACGAACACTGGATCTTTAAAGCAAGTGAACCTACCAAGTACTCAGCTAATGTATGTGTATACAGACATCCGTGAGTGTACTATCAAGACCTGCACATTTTTAAGTGACAATTTTGGTAAGTATTGTTAAGCCACAATGATGCTGAAGACAGCTTAAGCATAGCAAAGCTACCCAACTAGTGTGTTGATAAAGTTACATAAAGGATGCCTGGATCACTTCAACATGCAAAATGCCTTTTTGTACAAATGCACACAACTTCAAGAAAATATGTATTATGAGAAAATAAACATACCCTGCTTCCTCAGTAACTACTACAGTCATTTTACTTGCATTTAAGTATAGATTCTGGCTCAGTAATATCTAGTGTGTTCTTGCTATACTGAATTATTTTTGGCTATTCTAGAAGCTGAAGAACTCAGTTTTAACTTTTATTGTTGATTAAAATTCATTTTCTCATTAAGCTACATTTACTATCAGTTGATATTCATTACTACTCAGTTACTATATACTTGTAGCTACAAGTAAATATTTTGCAGTTTATAAAAAAAAGAAATGCACTAAGAAATGGCATGCACACATACTACCTACAGCAAGAAAGCGAAACTTCAGCTAGAACTCATCAACTCAAATGTCTGATTCAAATCAGTGTGTCTAAAGCCATCTGTTAGAACCATGGCTTATTAATGTTAATTATTTTGGCTACAACAGTAATTTTCAGCTTCTTGTTTGCAGATCCTTATGAGTCTGTGAACTTACTTCCGGAGGTTCATGTTGGTTTACTCAGGAAAACAAGCCTAGTGAAGCCTATTGCCAGTAGGTTGAGAAACACTGAAGAGAAATTTGTATATCTACTAGCAGATTTTTATTGGTCAGAGAAAATAAGAGGAATTAAAGCCATAAATAACATCAGCTGTGATGAAAGGAGACAGGGTGGGCAAGATATAAAGACGATGAATCTGTTCTAAACAAGACAAGCAATTGCATGCTGTGAAAAATATATACAACAAAGGTTTATTGTTTTAGGCAGGCTAATTATAATATGAAGACCATAATCATCAGTGGTTTTAGCAGTTAAAGAAATTTTAGTCAAAAGGAGGCTAAAGTTACTCACATCAAGCATTTGGAGGATCGGGCTCATGCTGATACAAAGATCAATCAAGTGATGCACAAGTATTGTACTTTTTACT
>WEKW01017837.1:30183-48065 GCA_013389905.1 Sula dactylatra | reverse complement strand
ATGTATTTTTTCTCTTCTGTCTACAAAAAGCATTGTCATGAGTTATTCACTTGATTCATAATGCTGTTCTTCTGATTGCATTTGTGGATTATAATGATAGCCGTCCTGCAGTGCTACAGTTTGTAAACCACAAAGAAAGTAGTAAACAAGTGATCTATTGCTACATGTTTTTACTCTTCCATTAGGTAAACTCTTTACACCAACAAAACTGTACTGCCACCTTAGCATCAGATATATAGTCATCACCACCAAAAACCTGGCTCGATATAGCCTTTTCTGTCCCTTGCCCACCATTTTCTTTTTCTATAATTCTGGAGAAAATACTCAGTTAGCTTCTAGGAAGCAGCAATAGCCCCTCTATTTAAAACGGGAATTATTGCCAAAACTTAAACCCCAAGCACCTTAGAAGTCAGGCACAGAGCAATGCACATGCAGAGTAAAATCAGTGTTTCTTTCCTCACCTTCTTGGTAATCTCTTTTTTTCATATTACCTGGTACAATCTAAATCACTGTTAGAATTGCATGAATCTTATGTTTGCACACAATCTCATAAAATTTAAGATCATTACAAAATTTCTATCATTGCCAACCCAGGCTGAACGGTTTTCTGTTCTGTTCATATGGAACAGTTTTCTAGGTCTAGTACGTGAGGGATTATACCTAAAGCAACCCAGAAGAAATACCTCCAGAATTCAACACATTGCTTTATAACCTCTGTGTCAATGTTTGTATCTATAATTGACTTAATACATGTTGCAGGTAGGAACTTTTCACACAGTACATCCAGGATTTCACTAAGGTTTCAACCCTGCATGTACTGCATAGTTTTAATTCAAAACTTACCAATTTTAGATCCAAGAAGACCAAATTATGTTCTTGAAACACTCACTAATGTAACAGATATTACAGATTGGTGAAATAGTATTTGCAACTCAAAATGGGTAAACTGAACCTCCAAAACGAATACCAGTATATTCCAAAAAAGAAATGCCAAAAGGCTGAAAATATTTTAAAAATGTGAACAGTTTTTGCCTTTCAAAAAATGGTGGAACTAGACAAAAAATTATAACAATCAAGTTTTAACAAAACTAGGCTTCCTTTTTAAACCCAAAACTAAGAACTGAGCTGTTCAAAGCAAAATATTAATTGCAAATAAAAAAGACTTACCTTCCTGTCTGTTATTTTTCCTTTTTAGCCATTTTTCCACAGTTTCTGCACTTACACTTTCCAACACAAATTCATCCAGTACCTGGGGGTGAAGAGAAAGATAGGCCTTCACTTTTTCATCAGTTAAACCTGAAAGAGAGAATATTAATTGATTACATTATTGGTATGAAATTCCTCTTACGAAACAATAACTAGATGCCAGCAACAATCAATATTCTTTTGTTTAACACACTGATTGAATACATGCTTATTTACATTGCCTCCTCCCAGACAGAACAATATTCATCAAAAAAATGAGCTGTCATAGAGAAAATAGTAGAAGCAAAGCATATCCATGCAAGATACCGTGTACAATAAGTCCGCTACAGGAGTACACATGAACATTACCTGGGAGAAATGGCCAGGAAGGAATTTATGGCTATGATTATGACTCTTAAATTACTTATTTCCAAGCTATGCGAGACGATATATTGATAAAGAAACGGGGTGGAAGGAGACAGAAGAAAGTCAACTAGTATTTCTTGTAGAGCATCAAATTCAGTATTCTCACTGCAAGTGGCAGCAAAAGCAAAAAAACCTATTATGCAACACCACAATCAAGGGCAATTTTTAAATACTGGAGTTACTTAAGTAACTTTAGAAATATAAATTGCGTTCACATGCATGCTTCCGTTGCCTTAGTAATTCAGTTATCAAAATAAAAGCAATTGTAGATAAAAGATGCTTATAATATCTACAACAAAAAGAAAACTCTAGTACACATTTCGGAAAAAGAAGTAAAATTCAGAATCTCAGATCCCTGACACAATCATAAATAAATTCCCAAATTCATAAAATTACAATCTGATCATACTCTTCGAAAATCCCCCGAACAAAACCACTGGCCACAGGGAGGTGAACCCAAGAGTGACAAGGCTTTCCGAGGGGGGGCAGGAAAGAACCACGCCTGTCCCAAGGGACTAAGCTCCAGGCTGCCACAAAGGGAGCAGGCACCCCGAGTACAAAAACCTTAATGAGATCTGCGGGGAAGAGGAGTAACAACCACTGTAATGACTCTAAATACACCTTCTCCTCTTGTGTTGTGAGTATATAAACATAATTGTAAATTCTCCACAGAAAGCCAAAGAGAAACTCCCCTCCAAACAACACAGACCTCTTTTGGAGAGTATCCGTGCTACAAAATAAGATTAATTTTCCTATTTTATGCTTTGCACAGTATCAGAACATGCTGAAAAACAGCTATAGTGTAATTTAAATGCTAGTCAACGACTGTAACCTGTAAGATGTCTTGCAAATGTTTACTATGAAAGCCTTTAGGAAGCAATACCAGAATACAAACCAATTCCCGCCTGCAGAGAGCCAACCACACACGCCACTCTCCCCACACCAACTGCACCGCATCGTTGCCACCACATCAGCCCTCACCAGCCCAAACCTGGTTTAAAACACCCTTTCTCTTAATCCACATAGGCAGCAGTTCCTGGTGGATATCATAGCCTCAAATAACAACATTTCCACCCACAGGCAAGAATCTCCAGATCTGGATCACTTGAATTAAGAGAGCTAAGTGAGCATCCCGATTTTCATTAGTAAAGAAGATTCTTCCTAAATCATAAGAGCATGTATTGGTTTTGCATGGGTATGTTGGGGGGGGGGGTTACAGGGGTGGCTTCTGTGAGAAGCTGCTAGAAGCTTCGCCGATGTCCGATGGAGCCAATGCCAGCCAGCTCCAAGACGGACCCACTGCTGGCTAATGCCAAGCCCATCAGGGACAGTGGTAGCGCCTCTGGGATAACGTATTTAAGAAGAGGGAACAAAAAACTACACAACTGCAGCCAGAGAGAAGAGTGACAACATGTGAGAGGAACAACTCTGCAGACACAAAGGTCAGTGAAGAAGGAGGTGGAGGAGGTCCTCCGGGTGCCGGAGCAGAGATTCCTCTGCAGCCCGTGGTTAAGCCCCTAGAGGTTGACAGTGGAGCAGATATCCACCTGCAGCCTGTGGAGGACCCTACACCGGAGCAGGAGCATGCCCAAAGGTGGCTGTGACACTGTCGGAAGCCTTCACTGGAGCAGGCTCCTGGCAGGACCTGTGGACCTGTGGAGGGAGGAGCCCACGCTAGAGCAGGTTTGCTGGCAGGACTTGTGACCCTGTGGGGGACCTACGCTGGAGCAGTCTGTTCCTGAAGGACTGCACCCTGTGGAAAGGATCCACGTTGGAGCAATTTGTGAAGAACTGTAGCCCACCGGAAGGACCAGTGTTGGAGAATTTCGTGGAGGACTGTCTACTGTGGGAGGGACCCCACGCTGGAGCAGGGGAAGAGTGTGAGGAATCCCCCCCTGAGGAGGAAGGAGCAGCAGAGACAAGGTGGGATGAACTGACCACAACCCCCATTCCCCACCCCCTGTGCCACTGGAGGGGAGGAGGTAGACAAATCGGGAGTTAAGTTAAGCCTGGGAAGAAGGGAGGGGTGAGGGGAAGGTGTTTTTAAGATTTGGTTTTATTTCTCATTACCCTTCTCTGACTTGACTGGTAATAAATTAAGCTAATATCCCCAAGTTGAGTCTGTTTTGCCAGTGATGGTAATTGGCGAGTGATCTCTCCCTGTCCTTATCTCAACCCATGAGCCTTTCATTATATTTTCTCTCCCCTGTCCAGCTGAGGAGGGGGAGTGATAGAGCAGCTTTGGTGGGCACCTGGCATCCAGCCAGGGTCAACCCAACAGAGAGTAGAAGACGATCAGCAAGTGGAGGGAAAACAAACAAAACCCCACTATCTTGTTTAACCTTAGGTGATAGTTTGTAAATGTAGATCATAATGCATCTATAAAGAAGTACATCTGCCACATGAATGAAAAGATTTTTCAGCCAATACATGTATCACCTCACATACTTAATCAGACTAATTAATATCAGTTTGTAATTTGCTCAACTAAGAAAAATGTAATACTTTGAAAAAGTAAGTCTTTCTTAATTCATAGCAATAGAACTTGAAAACAAAACGTGTTTGGAGAATCATTCATATAGACTATAGCGTTTTGAAGATTTACCAGAGTTAACCATCAGAAAGTCATCAAAATTTATCTGCCTTTAAGTTCTGGATGAAAAATGATCAATATAGGTTTGTCACAAAATGCCTGCTGCTTCCAGGTTGTCTTTAGACTGCAAACATTTTTTGCTTCTAATAAGAAACTGGGAACAGAGAAGTTTGTAAAATTAGCAACTCAAATTCTACAAGGGTTGATCTGTGTTTTCAGTGAAAATAACCCTAACTTTCTTATGTGTGCAGTATGTATTTCTTGACTTCCATGGAAATAATTCCTTGATTCAAACCTTTATGGATTGTGTTTTTTGTAACATATACATCAAAATTCAATAAAATGTCAATTTGAAGTAAGACCTCAGTCTACGTGTCAGGAGTTTAATTTCCATTCCAGATATCCTGCATTTTCAGCAACCTGAGAATGCTTATACGGAAAAGTGATTCATGGAGCTGATATAAGAAAACCTGAAACAGTCTTTAAATTACCCTCCTTTATTTCACTAAAGGCATCAGTGCAGATGTGCTTTTTCAATGTCAGATTTGTAGATGGGAGCAAGCATAACAGGATTTACAACTACATTTGCAGAGTTAAAAAGGAGTAACTTAAATCTATTTTCTACATAGATTAAAGCAGATGCATCGGTCCTCCTAATTGTTAATCTACTGTGTTGAAAAACACATGCTACAACCATATACGCAAAACCCACAACCAAAAAAACTAGCAAGAACACATTGTATCTTCACAAAATGTAACATTAAGAAAATGCAATATTAGTAGAAAGTAGCCTTAAAGAAGCATCTTAAAATTCTGTGTTTTATTTACATTAGGGCAAAAAAATGTTGTAAAGAAGCTTGAATGTAACAGTGTTTTACACCTGTGCATAAACAACTATTTTATGGCATATATAAAGCCTACATTGTAAGATGTACATAAGAATAATATTTTTACATAAGAATATGCATAGGTTCAATGATGGACATATTTGCTCTCTTGAACATGCACATGTTCCTGAAAACTTCTGGTACATATATTTTTGTCAAGCTCTCTACTGAACTGTTGTAATCTTTTCTTTCTGAAATATGCAAAAAAAATATTTGAGGATTCAGAGGCACTGATTAATAACATTTGAATAACAGGACAGTAATACTTACACCCAAATTCAGGAACCAAAAGTTTATCATGCCAATCAGCTATCATTTACAGAATTAGAAACAAACAAAACACAAGCCAACGCTGGTTATTAATTTTTCTGTTACTAATATATTGGTCTTAAGTATTTTGGGCAGTAAGCATTTCTACATGCATTCACATTAGAAATACTTCTCCACTACTCCTTTCTTCTCCCCTTACTACTCTTGGACCTATGTCTACTATTTCCACAGCGCATGCTACACAACAGGGAGCTTCCCATAGCCTCCAGTACTGCCAAGACTTCTCTCATTCTTGTTCATCAACATTTGTGTGGAGCATAAAGTATATACATCAACAGTATCTAACAAAGCAAAATGTAGTAGTGCACACATTCATAACTCTGTTGGTCTATACGCTTCCTTGCAAGTAGCCAAAACAAAAGCTCCCCTCGCTTCTTTTCATGCGTCCCCAGAAAGCATTGCCTCTTGTATTTGGAATCTGTGGGTCCTTCAACAGAGCTGTGGCAGTTATCAAGAGGGACCATCTCTCAGGAGGGCTGAACTATGGCCAATAGCCTAGCATGCAGCAGGCCAGAAAGCACAGAAAAACTGGAACGACCCTAATTCCTCTGGGAATTAAAGGAGGCATCTGGCATTTGGGTTGAATGTCCACTCATTCCATTTATGCATTAGAGTTTGCCTGCCTGATTCATGCAAATATCCTGTTAATTAAAAACACACACACCCCAAACCACCCTTCTCCCTTGTACTCCTACTTTAAAGTGATAAACCCACATTTCAGTTCTATCTTTCTGACACAACTTGCTATTACTGTGTTTTATGCATGCATTAAATATTTGTTCCAGATTTGTGATTAAATAATGAAACTTATAATAAAAATATCATGTAAAAGGACATACGCGTATCAGATAAGCTCTTCCTTTTTTCATTTCCCTCTGAACAAATCATAGGCAAAGAAACGGCTTAGGCTGCCCACCACTTGTGCTACCTCAGCAGCTCCTCGCTTCCTGACCAGCAGGCCTGTTTAGATTCTCTTTGTAGATCTCAATTTGAAATGTTCTCTTTGGCCATGCCATCTGCTTTTAAAAGTTAATTCATACGCATGGAAAATATTAAGCAAGGTTGGTTTGGTTTCATTTTTTCCATTTCTTGGCTACCCCATCTGAACAGTAAGTGGAAATACAGCTTTTAAATAAATACTGGGTTTTATGCAAGTGTTTCACCTTATTGTGTTTTTTGTGTATCTCATTTATTATAGGGTAGGATTATATAAAATTGGCAAAGCTCAATGCAAAGTTGAGGGCTGAAGATAGCCTTGTCCCCGCAACACTACCCACGAGGCAATTCCTTGATCAGCAAAAGGCTTTTTTACTGCCAGAGGAAACGATCTTTCTGGCAGGACATTTCTTCTGGAATGTTAGGAGTGGGAAGGGTGAATCAACTGATAGTAAAGAAACAATTGTATTTACTTATATTTCTATAAACTGATGTAATAGTGCACTCTACCAAATAAACAATAACCCTGTTTTTCCACTTTGCATATGCTGTTCATCTAATTTGGCATAGCTCATGCCAGTCTATCAAAATTTTGGTTTTGAGTTTTGTGCTTGGAGGTTGGTTTGTTTTGGTAGTGGTGTTTGTGGTTTGTTTGTTTGTTTGTTTTTTTAAATAACTCTTTGGCTTTCAATGGAGCACGTACAAAAGTGTACTTGGGTTTTTTTTTCTTCACAAACTACAAGAAATAGTTTCTTTTCACTGAAATTAATAGCAGAAATATGTATATAGTTGAAGAGACAATTCTGGGTGGATTTCTTCCCTTTCTTATTTTAGTAAAGTAACTATAGAAAATACAAATATTGCTACCAAATATTACAGTCCAGTAATGTCAACATAAAATAGAAATGTTTGTGATAGCCTGGTTCAACAAATAACTATCTTTTCAATGGCCCTATGATTAATACTTAAAAAACAGGCTTCATTTCACTAAGGGAAAAGAATAAAGAAACCTTTACCTGAAAATAATTTAGCAAGTTTGGTAGAGTTATTTAAAGTGGAACAATTATTCATGTATACTGAACCACCACAAGAAAGTATCTCTTCTTTTATTTATTTCAGCAGTGTACAAGGACTAGATCATTCAGTCTTCAAAAGCATAACTAGAACTTTGACTGGTTTTGTTAGTATTTATGCTAAAAGCCAAATGAAAACAAAAACCACAGCACCACCACCACCACCTTCCAATACACCTGTATTTCTGTGTCCCATACAAAGCCAGTGTGAGTATTGCAGGCTACTTGATTTAGTGATTGCCTGGCCTGCTCAAGCCTGGATTCCCCTTTTCATCTACCCGTAAAGCTTTCATTTCAACAACTCCAGCATTTCATTAGTGATAACATCAGGTAGAACCCTAAAAGAGATCAACTGTATTCACAGAGCAATCACCCACTGTCCAGTGTAAGTAAACCAACAGCTTCGTAAGTCAAAAAGGAAATCTGTAGCACTAAAAAAGACACTAATTAAGATGAGAGAAAATTAGGGAACTTTCATTGCAGCTGAGTGTACTGTGTAAGCAGATCATTTTACAAGTACTGGCACAAGTATTTTTTAAGAAGCCTCATGTGAGTGAAGACAATTTCCAAATGTAATGTATATTTGAATGACCAATAAAGAATAAAGCGTAACAGTGGACAGAGCCTATGGAATAAGAAGATTCATGTAATAAACGCATTCATATTCACCCTGTTAATTACCACAATCCTCATAATGTCTATGTTAGGGTTTAGGAGAGACAGAAATTGTAAACACTGTCACGGTCTTATATGCTGCTGTCCTCTTAAGATGCCAATGAAATACTCTTTGGAAAATAACTGGATATCAACACTAAAAACAAATTTTAAAAGGTATAAAACACTATTACTTCTATCTTAAGGGAGAAACTGCTTTTTGAGCAGATGTGACAAAGCATACCAAACTCACCATCTTAGAAACTCACTTCAGCGTTTTAAATTGTAATGGTACTGCAAAACAAGATTGTAGGTTTGTCCACACCAGTAAACTGAACATCTCTAGGGCTGCTCACTGACCTGAAACCAAGTGGCTTATAACTTCCTCCACCCTTAATATTAAGCTCTCCTGACCTCCAGAAAACTGGAATGGGAATATATGCTGATTGCCTGCTGGGAACCATCCCATCTTGACCCTGCTCTGGAGCAATGCCTGGGACCTGCCTGGGACACCACTAGCTGGCTTTGGCCAATGCACTGCCAAGAACCATTCTAATAATATAACAAAATCCAGTACATAAGAATGCTCCTTCGCACTGTTTGTTTACTCTCCCAGATATAGCATAGCTGGATTCAAAAATAAACTAAGAAACAAGACTTCCTTCAAACATCAAGTATCTGTAATTACTCCTTGCCTTTGAGCCAATCTCCAACAGCCCTCCTTATTAATTTTTTTTAAAAAGCCAAAAATCACTTGAAAATTATATTTTTGCTTTCAGCTTTTTATGCTGCCTAAAATATTTAAAACATTTCTTAGATATTAGATAATCTGTGTAGTACTGAATCGATTAATGGCTCCATTCTCTGACTCTTAATCTATGCCGTACTGCACTCTCCTCTGAGAATAGCTTCACTGAGCTCAATATAAAGCAGAACTGACTGTGAATGAGCTGAAAGAATTGAAGCCTAGAGCTATGTTTAAAAATCTGCTCCATTTAGCAACATGAGTCAGTCACATCATTAGCGACTCTTGTAATTTTTTCATTAGTGTTATGATAGTTGGTCTTTTTCTAAAACCACTAACTCCATCAAATCTCATGATTAGGCAACAATTTTTTTCACCTAAAGTTTCTGGTTCCCAGGCTGGGGGGCATGTGGGGAGGCAAGGGAGAATGAATAAAAATTGATGAGCCAGCCTAATACTTATTGAGGCTCAGCATTTCATCCTAGAACAGCTACACTCTGAAAGACTGCAGTCATTGCTTTTCTCAAAACCCTTGCAATGGTGTTTGATGCATTGATTTGATACCTTTTGCCCAGTTAGACAGGATCCAATGCTTTGAAAACATATTGTGAGGGTATACACCGGTCAATATAAGAAATTGGATGGATTTTATGTATCAAGAAATTTTTTTTAATAAAATATTAAAGGAAATAACTATAAACGTTGTAAATGTGGCAACTGTTAACATTTAAAAAAATAAAAGACAAAAAATGAAACCAAACAAAAAAAAAAAAAAAAAAAAACCAAACACAAATTGGCTTGTTTGGTTTAATAAACAATTCTTCCCTGAAACGTGAGGGGCCATGGAGTCACAGCAAATATGGGCAAAGTCATAATTTCTCCAAGTAAGTAACAATCTATTGTGCCACACAGAAAATCTGCAAGCCAAGAAAAAAAAAAAAAAACAAAAAAAAAAAAAACCAAAAAAAAAAAACCCAAACATGACGATAAACACTTTCCAAATAAGGGATTTTCTGAAAAAGAAAACAGTCTTACCTCAACTACAAGTTCCAAAAAAAAAAAAAAAAAAAAAAAAAAAAAAAAAACCAAACAAAAAAAACCCAAACATGACGATAAACACTTTCCAGATAAGGTATTATCTGAAACAGAAAACAGTCTTACCTCAACTACAAGTTAAAAAAAAAAAATGCATAATATTAAAATAAACCTTCTCATCTGGAATATCAACATGATGAAGAGAGATGTGCAACACTTCCTCAAAATCAGCACTTGAGAATATATATCATACTTGTACAAAAAAAGAAGCCTTAAAATATCTGAAAGTAATCCAGAAGAGCTATTCTGAACACAACTTTGCCTGTGTTCTCCTTTATTTAAAGCTGTCTTGCCCCATCCCTTTCTTACACAAAGATCACCTCTCTGTATCTTTCTACAGAACCTTATAAATTATATTTGTGGTTATTCTCAAAAGCATTCAAGGCATGTGTGTACATTGCTTCATTTGGATTAAGCGTTAATCCCATTAAATCAATCCCTTCTTTGTTCAAAGCATCAGGATTCAAAAACACAGGCACAGTCAGTTTTGGAATATCCTTTTCAAGTCAGACTTTTTATCTTAATCCATTTAAGTATACAGGAATGCAATGCAACCAAGTGCCCAAACTCTGTGAAAACTGACATTACTGGTCTGGCAAAAAGAATAATCGCTAAACAAGAAGCAATCAGAATGGTCAAACGTCCTTTTCATTTCTCTTTTCTTGAAAAATTAATTCACTGACTCATCTGTGAGCAGCTCCATTCACCTTTTTTGCCCCTCCTCCTCCAACTCCCCCCTGCAGTGCTAGAAGAAAAATACACAGCTCTGGCGTTCACAGTATTAGCAGTGAAAAACAATAATGTGGTACACAAAGAGACAACACTGTCGATTTTGGCATTTAAAAAGAGCATCCATTTGTTTCACATGTAATAGATTTTATTATTAAACATTTCAAATCTTCATATAAAGATGAATGCTTAATTATGCCAGCCTCCAGTCACTGAATAAAACTGCAAGCTCTGTATACATTTAGATCACAGTTTCACCCACAAGTGCAGTCACTCATGCAGTGGCTACAGCAGCCAGCAGTATGTGAGGCAACATTTCAGCCAGGACACCAGCAGCACTGCTCAAGTTTTAGAGAGAGAAAATAAAGACCAGCTCGACCAAATAGAACTGGAAGGCATTTATACAGAAAGAATAGCAATAACCACCTCATCCTGTACCCTGTAATTCAAATCCCTTATTCCTGATGAAAAAGCCATGGATATATCTTTGCATCTGAACATGCCAGATGCTAAGCAACGTGTGCACATAAGTGCCTTTAGTTTCCACCAACTTCCGTGGTGGTTCTTCTGGTATTACCAGCATCTTGCAAGCTTGAGCCCTAGATATCTACAGACACGCAGCTGGTTATGTCTCCCAAAATCTGGCACTCAAGAACTGCACGGTACTGTCAGCTCTGAGCAATGTTTCAGTATTAAGTTAAAAAGCAAAAAGCCATGTAAGAGTGTTCATGAAAGCAGTTTTCATCAGCTAGAGGTAAAAGGCCTATAATATTTCCATAGGAATTACACATATGCTTAATGGGATGAATGAGTGTTCCTAATTTGAATAATCATTTTTCATAGGGTATCAATAGACACTTCAAATTGTCTGAATGGCATAATCCTGCACAACACGTATAGTGTTACGCTGTAATACCATCCATTATTTGATGTATGGGGCTTTTTAAAAACTCTGACTGTTACTTTCCTGGTTTGAGAGTAGCTTCCCTCCAGTTCTAATTAGCACTTTGGAGTAACTCTGAGTGGTCTGTAACAAGCTTTATTCTTCCAGGTGCATGATGGGACCAAATTTTGGGATTTAATTAACACTCAGCAAAAAGTTAACAAAAGGAATATAGAAATGCTCTAGGAGTTGCAAATTGTAATCAATTTCATTTCATATCTTTGCTTGAGGAGAAAGCTATGTAAGATCTTAAGGTTACTGATAAAACTAATTATCAGCATACTCAAAAATAATGAATCATGCTAAAGCAAGCAAAAGCGTATTTGTAAACATACAAAGAACTTCTCAGTATGACTTATAATTATTTGCTCTTTTTTATTCTCTTGTGCAGACACACAGCTGGGATACCTTGACTCCTGCCCAAAATATACCTGACCAGTAATACTCAATTTAACAGTGGCAAGTACCAAATACAGTTCATTTGTAGCTCATTATGAAAAATGTCAAGTCACTCGGGACTTGAACATATCTAAACCCTGGGAAGATCATGTGCAGCTGTAAACTGAACTACTTAAAATTTAACAATTATACAAGGTAAGAACGCGTTAACTCTTCCCTTGAATACAGGTGTTGCGACAAAGTTCTTGACTTATGAGTTCTCTGACAATACCTTCTGGCTGATGTAATGTCTTCCTCCCACCTCACACCTGATCCCTGAGCGGCTCCCTATTGGAGTAAATTCTTCTGGCTCCAGAGTAGTCCCATTGTCTTTATTACCAATGTTTTACTTCTGATTTATTTCAAATGAACTCTCAGAAATAAAGTTCTGTAAATCCCTTATAATATACTTACCAACATAAACTTACAGTGCTGTTCCCTAAAATGCTACTTAACTTATTCCACAAACAAGATCCAGCATGATGAAACCTCCTTTGAAGGATATTACACGCCTGTGCCAAGTCTCACTCTGTTATTTTACTAAATAGGATACAGAGAATGTTCTTCCTTTTGAAAGGAGCATCCCACTTCATCTTAGCACTTACATTAGTGGACGTGTTAGAACAGTTTCCCGAGGAACAGGACTCTTCTTAAATAACAACTACAGGTAGTCAAATAGCATACTACTTACCTAGAAGACGACTGGACACCTGAGTGTTCTCTACTTTGGCAGTACTAGTACCATATCTGCAGCACCACAGATAAGGATTTGTCATTCTTTTTTAATCCCCTCCAACCTTACAGTCTTAGGAGGCTTAAAAAGAAATACAGTCAACAACCTTTACAAAATGAGACGGTACAAAACCCAGAGAAATCTGTCACTAAAAGCCTCTATTAAGAAGAAACCTAACACGGTTGCATCCAGAAGGTTTGATCTGGTTCAAGGGAAACAAGCTCTTCAGAAACAAACCATGTATCATGGTTTTAGCTGGGATAGTTAATTTTCTTCACTGTAGCTGGTATAGTGCTGCGGTTTGGAATTAGTATGAAAATAATGTGATAACACAGTAATGTATTAGTTGTTGCTGGGTAGTGCTTACACTAGTCAAGGACTTTTCCAGCTTCCCATGCTCTGCCAGGTGCACAAGAAGCCGTGAGGGGAGGGGGCACAGCCAGGACAGCTGATCCAAACTGGCCAAAGGATATTCCATATCATGTGACGTCATGCCCAGTACATTAACTGGGGGGAGTTGGCCGGGGGAAGGAGCGATCGCGGCTCGGGGACTGGCGGTGTCGGTCAGCAGGTGGTGAGCGGTTGCAGCACTTGTGGGGGTTTTTTTCCCCCCTTTTCCGTCTTTTCCTTTTTTTTATTATTATATTATCATTATTATTATAAATCAGTGTTATCATTACCATTACTCCTGTTACTGTTTTATTTTAATTATTAAACTGTTCTTATCTCAACCCACAAGTTTTCTTGCTTTTGCTCTTCCGATTCACCCCCATCCCACTGGGATGGGGGGGTGAGCGAGCAGCTGGGTGGTGCTTAGCTGCTGGCTGGGGCTAAACCACAACACCATGCTAGACCAACATTTTTCTAGACATCATGGCTAAACCAAAACACATAGAAAAATACACATCAGTTAGTTTAAATTATGTATTTTGCAGATTCTGTAACTGTACTATGCACAAGCCTGCTGAGTATATGAATGGAAAACTTCAGAGAGGATGCAAGGAGCAGTCTGCAAGGTGCTACTGTTACCTGATCTAGACCTCAGCCATGATGTTTCTGGGTTCATTTGTTTTAGGACAGAGAGCAACTACTGTCAAGATCCTGACCTACTGATTAAGACAAAGAATGTCACCTGCTAGCTGTACATTAAGCCTAATGAACTGAAGGCTGAACTAGTGCATATCTTTTAAAAAAAAAAGACATCTGATTTTTAAATAAAAGACTCAAGCTGTAGAAGAGTTTAGCAATTTCCCAGTTAATCTCTTCAGGTTACTAATAGGTACTAAATGGGTGTACCGACCAAAAAAATAAAAATTTGAAAAAAAACCACATTCTAATTCCAGTATCAACTTTTCTTATTTCAGCTTCCAGCAATTAAGGTTTTTTTAATATTTTAACTACTAGCTTAAATTTTAGCTTTTCAGCATTAGAGATCATCTCTTTATAAAGGTATCACTAGTCTGAATGAGTAACATCTATCTTCTTTACAAAGTGGAACAGGATCATTTTTCTAAATTATAACACTGTATTCTTCCAGTATTTTACAGTTCCAAAGAGATTTAACTCCAACTATTCATATGCACTATCTTACAGTGGTTTCAGAAAAATCTCTAACCTAACTTAAGCACCTTGATCAAATTTCAACACTTGCAACAAGAAAAGAAGTTTAAAAAAAATAAAAGCTTTCTAAAAGTCTCCAAAAAAACCCATTTTTGTGACAGAGATTCTGGCTTTATCACCTGAATGTGAGAGAGTATAGCATAGCTTTCCCTCAACCCACCAAAAGTGCTACAGCAGATGTTTTAGCAATAAAGTTGAAATATGAAAAGTGAGTACCACATAATTAATCTTAAACTGTTTTTTCACCTTACCTTTGGTATTACTGTAAAATATAGATGCAAGATGCCTCTTGATAAAAAATTAAACTCTGACTAACATTTAAAATAAAAAAAACCTATTTAATTCTTTTGTGGGGAAAAGAAAGCCTATCTTCAGACTAATTAAGCACTGAAAGTAAAGCACTGACTCCATCAAACTGTCAGAAAAAAGTCAGAAACTCCAATTTACTTAAAACACAATAAAGAGAATTGTTTTCTTTTTTTGCCACCCCTTTCTTTCAGCTGTATAAATGAACAGAAGGAAAGAAGATTTTTTTCAGAGATGCTATCTCTGCTCAATTTTATGGTGATAGATGCAATGATATCTCTGTGTCAGTAAAATATGGCCTAGGAAAAGCAGTATAATTTGAGATATTTAAATGAATATGCCACTGAAGTAAAAGAGGTTTAAAGTGATAATTAAATACTGTGTTACATATGCTTGTACATTACAGACAAGGACACATTATGCAACCCTTAGTTGCACTGGTGAAAACTTATAGGAGTAGTCCTACTGACGTCAATGAGACTACTTACGTGGGTAAGAGCTCACTAATATGTGAAGAGTTGTGCAACAAAGTCCCAAACGCGTTTCATTCCACACATTGTTTCAAGCTTTGTTCCTCAACCACAAGTTTCTCCCTAATAGTGTTAATAATATTATTTCATTAATGTTACCATTCAGAAAAAATATGTGAGAACATACAACTTGCTCAGTGGTATCTCACATCGCTGAATACCGAATCAGAGGCATGCAAGAATTGCAGATTCACTGAGGCTGGCAGGCACCCCTGCAGATCACCTAATCCACCCCCTGCTCAAGCAGGGTCAGCTACAGCAGGTTGCTCAGGGTCCTGTCCCGTCGGCCTCTGAGTATCTCCAGGAATGGAGACTCCACACCCTCTCTGGGCAGCCTGTGCCAGTGTTCAATCACCCCCACAGTGGAAAAGTGTTTTCCTGTGTTCAGGTGGAAATTCCCAAGTTTGTGCCCATTGTCTCTTGTCCTGTGGCAGGGCACCACCAAGAAGAGCCCGAGCCCATCTATTTTATTTACCCCTCCATAACGCACTTACACACATGGATAAGATCCCCCTGAGTTCCTTTCTCCAGGCTGAGCAGTCCTAGTCCCAATCATCTTTATGGCCCTTCACTGGACTCACTCCACTATGTCCAAGTCTCTTGTACTGGGGAGCACAGAGCTGGACTCAGCACCCCAGATGAGTCTCACCAGGGCGGCGTAATGGGACAGGATCACCCCGCTCGACCTGCTGGCAACGCTCGTCCTTGCGCAGCCCGAGATACTGTTGGCCTTCTTTGCTGTGAGGGCACACTGCTTGTGCAGGTTCAATAGAAAGGAATTACAGGACCCAATGCTACAGGGATTCATACTTCCTAGCAGGTGAAATAAATGGAAATACCTTCTACTGACTTGATGTTGGCACAACAGAATAAAAAAAATAACATATGGGGTTGGCTGCTTTTCCACAAGCCTTCCCTGGTGTGGCAACCCTCTGCTCACGTAATCTCATCTGGCAAAACATCTTCCATTGATACTATTTTAGACAAGAATTCAAATAATCTATTTGTTACTATCGTAACATTTTCTTGTTGGCAATCACAGTAAAACAAAGATGCAGTGCTTCAGTCACGACCCTAGTTTTTATTATATAGTTTAAGCAAATGCCACAGAATTCAAGGCTAGTTTCAAAAATTAAAAATGAGCAGCTGCATCTTTTCCCTGTCGTCCTCCCCCTCATCATCTCCCCACCCTCTTTTGTTTGTTTTGGAGACAGTGTAGCTCACTAACATGTGTTCACCTCCAAAATGCATCCTTAGAAGAAGGGGGGGGGGGGGGGGGGGGGGGGGGGGGGGGGGGGGGGGGGGGGGGGGGGGGGGGGGGGGGGGGGGGGGGGGGGGGGGGGGGGGGGGGGGGGGGGGGGNGGGGGGGGGGGCGGAAGAAGTAGTGCTGGAAAGAGCAGAAGGGAAAAGAAAAAGGAAAACAGGAGAGATGGAAACTAAGAAATTGTGTTTGTATAGGACTCGGGAAACACTTTAAAAAAACATTTCAGTCTACATTCCCACATTCCCAGGATGCATGTTACACATTGTGCCTTTGCTATAATGATTTATATAAATTTTTCACAGGCAAAGATGATAAAGTACTCAATGAAAAAAAAAATCTGGTAGAATCGCTCCATCTTTCAGTGTAATTCAGCTTTGTAATAACTTGATTTTATCTAAAGCCCACTTGAACTTGGTCATTGGCTACATTCAGAAAACACTTTAAAACTGTGAAGTTGTTCATATAAGACAGACACTTTAATACAGGAAATTAACGCACATTTCCACAGGGCTGGTGATAAATTTTCACTCTAGTGTGTTACAGTCCTGTGGGCTGAGATTGCAATTTCTGCCCAGCACGCTGACCGATCAAAACAGTTCTCATGAGACTGTAATAGGTCCATTACAATACAACAACAAACCAAAATTCTAAAAACATACCTAAAAATCACATTGGTAGCACATAAACAGACTGATCCGCTGCCAAAACTAGCCAGTTAAAAGCTGTATCATAAAATATCCAATAGGAGAAGTAAACAAAAGAACTTCAGCAATTTCAAATCAGACAAAATAAAGAGATTTAACAAAACAGATTGCTTTCAACATTTTTAAACTCCTTCAGATTCACTCCAAGCCTCCAAGACTGCAACTTCTGTAGGCTGGAGAATATAAGTTTTAATACTGTTTAAATACAGTTTAATTGACAGTGACATAAAAGATCTGGAAAAAAAAAACAGTGCACCCAAGGTAACTAAAAAGTGACTCCATGTTGCACCGCAAAAAAACTGGCACCAGGAGGTCTCTCAAGGATATGGTATCAATAACAAAAAGCAGTCATAAATTACAGTACATTACTGTTTCTCCTGTAGTACCACTGTCACATTATTTCACAGAGTAATAGCTTAGTAATTTTGTGTACAGCAGTTCTGAGGACTTAATAGTGCTGGCACTTTGTTCATGTTACTTCACGAACTAAGGAACATACCTGATAGTCAAACTCATCTGAGTCCCCTGGCACATCTTTCCTGCATACTGTAACCTCACTGTGAGATATCCAGGCATACTGAGGTCAGTAAACACAAAATGTTTTCATAAATTGAGTGCACTTAGCATGACAGCAGCTGAGGAAACCTTAATCCATATGTATTTTTAATTGGGGGGGGGGGCACAGAGATTA
>WEKW01017837.1:0-28492 GCA_013389905.1 Sula dactylatra | reverse complement strand
TTATTTTGAAGCTGCACAAATAGTTGTGCCTTTTGAGGTAGTGATTCTGAATTTTTAGTACTGGACTCAGTGCCTCATAATAGCTAAAGCTCTCTTCTCCTCTCTGTCAAGAAAGGTACTGGTACCAGTGTTTTCAGGATTTACAAAATACTTATTAAAAACATCCAAATCTAATCAATTACTTTCTTAGAAGCACTGGAAAGTAGAATTTCCCAAGAAACGTAAATATTCCAGCAACCTGAAATTTGTTTTCATTTGTAATCAATATTAAAAAAACAACTTTTGGCCATTTACAGAAGAATGAAAACTGGGGACTTTTTTGTTTGTTTTTCATTTTATACAACATAACAAATTGCTCCAGTCACATCAAAATCATATGCTACTTAATACTTCCATTATTTTGTTTAGAATTCTCAAAAATGTAAGCTGAATTGTTAACCCACAATCTTTCTAATAGTACTAACTCATGTTTGTACTTGTATTTCAACAAAGCTGCATTTTCCAGAACCTACAAGCAAGTGGTGAGAGCCCACGTCTCCATGCCGCTCAAAATCCCTCTATTATGCAATATGCAGGCATATGTTTGTTTCTTTAACTTCTCCTTACTAGAAGCACTGGAATGAGATGAACCTTTCTAATCAATTTACTTGGCAAACCATAAAGAAAAAATATTACAAGCAGCATGGTCTCATAGAGACAAAAACACAACTGAGCTCCCTTAGAGTCAGACAAAGACAAAATAAGCTGAAATCAAGTAGTGTTTTTCAACATAAGCAGGCTACCTAGTCAAGCTGAAGATGCCACCCAAGAGACACAGAGACACTGAAGTCAAAGCTGCCGTTCAAGAACTGTTTTGTGCATAACCATCCCTCACTGAGCACTTATGTATTTAATTATGACCTTTCAAAACTCTAGTCAATCTCTTAGTAAAAACCATCATTTAAAAACAAAGATTAAAACTCAGTCCACGTTTCCCTCTCCACTGAAAGGTTTACTAGCAGAGTAACATGTGGATTGGCATTTGCAGTGTTCCTTCAGGAAAAGAACAGTGTAATATCAAAAAAAAAATTTATTTTTTTTTTTTCAAAAGACAGCTCAAAAAAACCACTTTTGCTGAAAAATGTGTTCCAAATATTAAACCATGCAACACCTGAAAAATCAATGTTTTACTTTTGTAAAGAATAATTATCCCGAATAACAAATTTGAAGAAAAATATAATTTTACATATATTCCAACAGCTGCTAGGTAAAATTAGTCCTTATTTGTTTCAATTCTGCATTAAAATATAGAAGTGGAAAATCACAGGGTAATTTTTTAACAGTTTTTTACCTTAAGAAAATCAGCAAATTTTATTTGTTGTAACTCTACAGTTAATGTCAAATCCATTTTGAATTTAAAGTATTTTGATAAAGAGTATCAACATTCTACCAGCCATAAACCATGTAGCAGATACTTCCCAAACTTAGAATTACAATGAAAGGAGAATGAAATGTCTGGGTTTTGGTGGGGTTTGGGGTTTTTTTTTTTCCTATTTTTTTGGTTTGTTTTTGTTGGGTTTTTATGCTAGATGATAATATGAATTTAAAACATCTTCTTTGGAAATCTACTGTGTTCATCAGCGTTTTCTTTATCCCAAACAACTTATGTCCTAAATGCTAACAAAATGCACATTTAACACAAATTTTCTACAGAGTGGAAAGAAAGAAAAAAAAAACAACCAACAAAAAAAAAACCCAAACAGCTGAAAGCGTAAGTGATCCCTGTAAGAAAATACCGAGTTTTAACTGAGCAGAGCTATCAACCTAGGCCATCAGCATGATATTCTGCTTCCCTCTGATGTTTTGGTATGTCTTTGAATTTAAAAGATAAATTACTAGACTAATGGCCAATATTACATAACTTCAAGTTATCGTAAGTACAACATAGCAACTTCCTAGGTTTCTGTTTTGTGGTCATCTTCAGGTTTAAAAAAAAAAAAAAAAAACACACCACAAAAATCCTTGGCAAGAGATCAACTGCTAAGAGATTCCTTGAGATGTACCTAGGAATCCATATAAACAGGGCAGACATTCCTCCTGTTATCCAAACTGAGAAAACAATTTCCTTCTACAGTATTGAGAAAAAAACATGTCTGGGCTTTGCTTTCCTTCATGCTCAGGGCATGCACATATACTACATCTTCTGACCTATCTTAGCTTCCTCTAAATCAAAGCAGCACGACATGAAAAATCTCAGGGGACACTGTCACCCACTCTTCTGCTTCTTTGACCAGAGGGCTGCAAAGGGATGCCTAACCATCTAAGAGAGTCTGAAACTATGGATCTGGTCAGTATATTGCTAACATAGGCCAACAGGAGCAATCAAAGCTACCTCTTTCTATAAACAGCCCGGTAGCAGGAACACCTGCGGACAGAGACAGGAGCAGAGTAAGCAACAGTATTCCAGCGCAGGGACCACAGCGCTGAGCTGGCAACAGGGGTACTCCCTGCTCCTGGTTTGTTCTCTTGAAACTATTTCTAGTTCCCATACAGGGACTTTTTACTGTACAATACACATAAAAGGTAACAATACACAGGGGCTTTGCTTTGTTTTAGGTAAATCTCCTAGAACAACTCACATCCACACTGCACACACACACACATTTTTTATTGGGCCATTATTTTAACATGTAGCAGGAAATGCTACTCAACTGCTGTATCAGTTAAGGACTACACTTTCTACTTCCCTAAAAGAAATGTAATGCCCATGCTAGAAAGATGTTCTGCAGTTACAATCATAAACATTGCAAATCCAGAAATAAAATAGAGCTACTTTGTTTTCAGGACCCAGTGCTCCCCTTTACCCCCTAAAAAAAGAGACAGTCAAACTTTTCACTGTAGGAGGCCACTACTTCAGAAAGTTACTGTACAAGCACCTAGTGTGCAACCACTCCACACACACACTAGAACAATTTCCTTGAAGGAGCTTTAAAGAACTTGACAGAAATCTACCAAGGATTAACTTCCATTACTAAGGATATATAGTTATGTTTGCCAAAGTAATATAGCATTTAATAATTGTATAGATTTATCTGCTTATGCTATTATAAAAATGCATAAAGCTTATTTTATTTGCACTACTAAGCAAAAATATTAACTGCAACATTACAACTATGGTTATAATGCAGTACATATGCTTGACAGGTACCTGTGCAGTCATTTAAAGAAAAAAAGGTACAGAAATGGTAATGTTGTCGGCCAGTGTGTTGATTAAAACATGGCGAGCAAAAGAACAATCAGAAATATATCTACTCCCATTAGCATAACAGAAGCTTTTCTTGTGGATCACAGCAACAAGTTGGTGGCTATAGAGAGTCCCCATTTCAGAGAACTTTTGACTGGAGATGAGGTAGTAGGCACACACACAGCTTGCTTTGAGGAGCCATCAGGAAACAGCTGAACAGGTGAATTCAGTATACTAAAATCTGGCCCTGACTGTTTTGAATACAGAGAAACCTCAGCAGAATAGTGGCACTTCTGTTAGAACACCAAGAGCGGAATTCTTCTTTCCATCCAAGCAGATAGAACAGCAAAGGAAAAGCATCAAAAGATACGTGCTAACCTTGCGTCCACTATAGTGCCGATTTCACCTTGCTCAGGTGCTCAGTTTCTTTTAAAGAGGATCATGACAAAAATGTGTTATTTAATTAAAATAAAAATTACAGCAGCACTACAAACAGTCACAAAAAACCAGCCAATGTCATGGTGCCTTGATACTGAAAGTTGTTTTCTACTTCAGAACAATGATACTGAAATTGAGAGAAGTGTTTTCTCTAATGACTGGCTTAATAGAATCAGCATCTTCAAAACATCTTCAGCTTCTTTGCAAAGAATAGCTTGCCTCTGACAGAAAAAGACAGAAAAAATGGTATTGCAGAGATCTGTATACTCTTTAATGTCACTCCTTTTTGAACAACAAGAATCTTGTCATAAGCAATAACTAGTTCTTAAAGTTTTGCCCTCCAGCATTTCCTATAATTTTACGCTATGAGCTGTAAAAAATACTGGATGAACTTTGATTTTTTAGGGCCTACAGTCACTACTTTGTTATTTCAAAATAAAGCACAGACCTCTCTTAAAAAACTGAAATACAGCTTTTCTATGTTTGCCTAAAAAATAGCTTCTTTTCATTTAAAGATCACCTCAATGTACTATAAACATTAATTAATTAAATCCACAGACATTCAAGAACACCAATTTTATGAACATATAAAAGAAACAGAAAGGTAAAATGATTCCTGCACTTTGTTTTCCTGTAAGTTTGGAGGAGACCAAATTACTACTACTTCATTGTATGAAATAAACTCATACAGCTTTAAAAGCTTACAACATTCTTGACACTTAAAGATGAACTCAGGACAGTACTTTAGTCTTAACTTTACAGCTATACAGTCAAATCAAATAAGAAATATTTCAACATCAATGCCTCTTACTGGAAACCTTATCTATTATTTACAACTCCTAAGACAAAATCTTACTCGTATTTGTACACAAGTATTTATACTCATGTACACAATGACTTTGCTCTACATACCCTACATAAACATTTTCAAATACAATTTGTGTCAGGTCCTTTTAATCATCTGAAGAACTGCCTGTCTTCCATATTCCCAAACAAACAGTACAGCTAAAATATTGGCTGCTCGTAAGTACTCATCTCCATGGCACAGTCAGGGGGAGCCGAGAGAGCCGCCAGGAGCCCGCAGCTCGCACGACGGCGGCTGACAAGACCTGGGCAGGGCCAGGAGCAATGGCAGCCAAGGCCCCCACACGCATCAAAGAAGCCCCTGGGGAGCGCTGGCGACCAGGGTGCGGCACGTCAGCAAGGGCATGGCACGGCAGTTGGCTTGGCAGGGCGCACAGGAAGGGCACTGAAGCTCTGCCAGCTTGACCAGGGAGCACTGGTATCCACCCGGCAGAAAGCCGTGGCCTCTCGAAGCTCCGCACCCACCACGACTGACGCAGCTTCCCAGACGCAAACACGCTGCCACCCAGGTGTCCGGCTGCAGGGTGTGCCCTGCTCTTACGCCAGTATCGGAGGGCAGCAGTGAGCACACCTGCAGGAGGTGCACCCAGGTAGGGGAACTCCCCCACTCAGTGACCGAGCTCCGGGAGGAGACAGGTAGGTTGAGGAGTATCAGGGAGAGAGAGAGAGACTACTGGAATCGCACCCTATCTGATATGAAGGATTCCCTATCCTTTCTCCCCTGGCTGAACCCAGTGACTTAAGGGATAGGGGGCAATGGTGACAAGTTCCTGCCCAGCGCAGCCAGTGCGTCCCTTCTGTGAGTACCCCACCTTCCCAGGTGCCCCTGCCTCATAGGTACGAGGCTCTGCAAGCAGAACCAAACAATGACGATGATGATGGTTCATCTAGCTTGCAAGTGTCACCGAGGTTAAGTTGGCAAGATGGTCAACCCATACTGTCTCCCAGCCCTACGTCACAACTGCTTCCATAAAGAAAAAAATGACCGGTCATTGTCCTAGGAGACTATTCTGAGGGGAACAGTAGGCCCAATATGCAGACTGGACCCACTTCTTAGGAAAGTCTGCTGCCTCCCTGGGGCCTGGGTTAAAGATGTGAAGAGAAAGCTTCCTACCCTGGTATGGCTCTCAGGTTACTATCCATTACTGATTTTTTCAGGTAGGCAGCAGCAATGAAGTTGCAACAAGAAGTCCGAGGGCAATCAAGAGAGACTTCAGGGCCTTGGGATAACTGGTTAAAGGATCAGGAGCACAAGTCGTTTTCTCCTCTATCCTTCCAGTTGCAGGGAATGATGAGGGAAGAAACAAGAAAAGACAGCAGGTCAATCCCTGACTCCAAGCCTGTTGTCAACAGCAGAATTCTGGGTTTTATGATTATGGGTTGGTCTACACGACACCAAGCCTGCTGGCGACAAACGGTACACCTGTCTCAAAGGGGCAAAAGGATCTTTGCACAGGAGTTAGAAAGGCTTATTGAAAGAGCTTTAAACTAGATTTGAAGGGGGAAAGGGATAAAAGCAGGCTCGCTAGAGATAAGCCTGGGGGCAGTACACCAATGTTTGAGGGACAGTGTGCTAGCAAGGTCCTTTGGTCTGCCATCTCAGTGGAGGTAGGGGATGGAGATCCATGCAGCAGCAAAGACGCAAGGGTTATGGATGTGTTAGAAACCACAGAAGCACCTGAGAACAGTCACATAGGAATGGAGGTTTCTCCCCCCAAAAGGGTGGCAAGATCAACAGCCCAACTGAAGTGCATCCACACCAATGCACGCAGCATGGGCAACAAAAAGGAAAAGCTGGAAGCCATTGTGCAGCAGGAAAACTATGATATAGTTGCCATCACAGAAACATGATGGGATGACTTGCACAACTGAAGTGCTGCAATGGATGGCTATAAACTCTTCAGAAGGGATAAGGAAGCAAGGAAAGGTGGTGGGGTAGCCCTATACATTAGGGAGTGTTTTGATTGTCTAGAGCTGAATGATGGTGATGACAGGGTTGAATGTTTACAGGTAAGAATCGGGGGAAGGCCAACAAGGCAGATATCATGGTGGGAGTCTGTTGTAGACCACCCAACCAGGATGAAGAGGCAGATGAATTATTCTACAAGCAGCTGGGAGAAGTCTCACAATCACTAGCCCTTGTTCTTATGGGGGACTTCAACTTACCAGATGTCTGCTAGAAATACAATACAGTGGAAACAGTCTAGGAGGTTCCTGGAGTGTGTGGAAGATGATAACTTCCTGACACAGCTGGTGAGTGAGCCAACTAGGGAGGGCACCCTGCTGGACCTGTCATTTGTGACCAGAAAAGGACTTGGGGGTGATGTGACAGTGATGGAGGCAGTCTTGGCATAGTGATCACAAAGTGAAAGTTTTCGATTCTTGGAGAAGTAAGGAGGGGGGTCAGCAGGACTGCTACTTTGGACTTCCAGAGGGCAGACTTTGGCCTGTTTAGGAGCCTGGTTGACAGAGTCCCTTGGGAGGCAGTCCTGAAGGGCAAAGGAGACCAGAAAGGCTGGACATTCTTCAAGAAGGAAATCTTAAAGGCACAGGAGCAGGCCATCTCCATGTGTCAAAAGACAAGCCAGTGGGGAAGAAGCCTGGTCTGGCTGAACAGAGCGCTTTGGCTGGAACTTGGGGAAAAAAAGGAGAGTTTATGACCTTTGGAAGAAGGGGCAGGCAACTCAGGAGGAGTACAAAGATGTTGTGAGGTTATGCAGGGAGAAAATTAGAAGGGCCAAAGCCCAGATAGAACTTAATCTGGCTACTGCCATAAAAGACTAAAAATTGTTTCTATAAATACTTTAGCAACAAAAGGAGGGCTAAGGAGAATCTCCATCCTTTACTGGATGTGGGAGGAAACCCAGTGACAAAGGCTGAGGAAAAGGCTGAGGTATTTAATGCCTTCTTTGCCTCAGTCTTTAACAGTAAGACCAGTTGTTCCCCAGGTACCCAGCCCCCTGAGCTTGAAGACAGGGATCGGTAGCAGTATGAAGTCCCTATAATCCAAGGGAAGTGGTAGCAACCCACTACACCACTTAGACACACACAAGTCTATAGGGATGGATGGGATCCACCCAAGGGTACTGAGGGGGCTGGCGAAAGTGCTCACCAAGCTACTTCCAGTCTTTTATCAGCAGTCCCAGCTAAACAGGGAAGTCCCAGTTGACTGAAGGTAAGGAAATATGATGTCCGTGTACAAGAAGGGCCGTAAGGAGGATCCGGGAAATTAGAGTCAGTCTGTCAGTCTGGCCTCAGTGCCAGGGAAGGTTATAGAACAGATCATCTTGAGTGCCATCACATGGCACGTACAGGACAACCAGGAGATCAGGCCCAACCAGAATGGGTTTGTGAAAGGCAGGTCCTGCTTGACTAACGTGATCTCCTTCTATGACAAGGTAACCCACTTGGTAGATGAGGGAAAGCCTGTGGATGTTGTCTACCTAGACTTTAGTAAAGCCTTTGACACCATTTCCCACAGCATTCTCCTGGAGAAACTGGCTGCTCATGGCTTGGACGTGTGTCCTCTTCGCTGGATAAAAAAACTGGCTGGATGGCCGGGCCCAAAGAGCTGTGGTGAATGAAGTTAAATCCAGCTGGCGGCTGGTCACAAGTGGTGTTCCCCAGGGCTCAGGATTGGGGCCAGTCTTGTTTAATATCTTTATCAATGATCTGGACGAGGGGATCAAGCGCACCCTCAGTAAGTTTGCAGACGTCACCAAGTTGGGCAGGAGCGTTGATCTGCTTGAGGGTAGGAAGGCTCTGCAAAGGGATCTGGACAGGCTGGATCGACGGGCCGAGGCCAACTGCATCAGGTGCAACAAGGCCAAGTGCTGAGTACTGCACTTGGGTCACAACAACCCCATGCAATGTTACAGGCTTGGGGAAGGGTGGCTGGAGAGCTGCCCAGTGGAGAAGGACCTGGGGGTGCTGATCGACAGCCAGCTGAATATGAGCCAGCACTGAGTGTGCCCAGGTGGCCAAAAAGGCCAACAGTATCCTGGCTTGTATCAGATATAGTGTGGCCAGCAGGACTAGGGAAGTGATTGTGCCCCTGTACTCGGCACTGGTGAGGCCGCACCTCGAATACTGTGTTCAGTTTTGTGCCCCTCACTACAGGAAAGACATTGAGGTGCTGAGCGTGTCCAAAGAAGGGCGATGAAACTGCTGAAGGGTCTAGAGAAAAAGTCTTCTGAGGAGCAGCTGAGGGAACTGGGGTTGTTTAGCCTGGGGAGAAGGAGGCTGAGGGGACACCTTATTGCCCTCTACAACTACCTGAAAGGAGGCTATAAGCCAGGTGGGGGTCTGTCTCCTCCCAATTAACAAGCAATAGGACAAGAGGAAATGGTCTCATGTTGCTCCAGGGGAGGTTTAGATTGGATATTAGGAAAACTTTCATCACCAAAAGGGTTGTCAGGCATTGGAACAGACTGCCCAGGGAAGTGGTTGAGTCACCATCCCTGGAGGTATTTAAAAGACGTGTAGATGTGGTGTTTAGGGACATGGTTTAGTGGTGGACTTGGCAGTGCTAGGTTAACAGTTGGACTTGATGATCTTAAAGGTCTTCTCCAACCTAAATGATTCTATGATTCTAATAATGCGCTAATATGCTGTTACTGACAACAGAAGGAAGAAATGTTTTTGCACGCAGTGACCACCTGGATTACAAAGTTACAGCGTAGTCTGCCCCCAGCCAGAAATGGTAGGTGCTGACTTTGGCCTTGAGTGCAGAAAAAGGCTCAACAAAATTCATTTCCATGAGAAAAGCAACTGTAATGGCGCTCGGCAACACACACATGAATTTTCATTCTTTGTTCTTACTGCGCTTTGCCATCAAGATTCCCTCACCCTCATTAACTCACTCCCTATAAAAAACAACTTCATAGAAGACAACCATTTCTTTAGGTCATTTTCTTCTACTTTCCACATTATTATACATGCAGTAATCTATCCTGAGAGCTCAACACCAGTCAAATTATCAGTATGGACATCTATTCTCAGTAATGCAGAGTTGCATGTAAATATATATCTCACACATAAGAGGCATGTAGTTTTTTTAAATGCTGTGTGAGAGGCCGTACGTTTATGATGCTAGCATTTGAAGACCCTCATCTAAGTAATCTTATTTTCTGAAGTGCAAAGGCTTTCCATTAGCTTTCACTTAACTCAGTGGGAGTTAACTGTAACATTGCCATGTCCTGAATGTGCAGTCCACTTTTTCAGTGCTACTTATCCAAAACCAGTGTAACTAAAATATTCAGAGCCTAGTGATTTTTCAGATCACCTTAATATCTGAGAGCAGTGATAAGGGTTCACACTTTTCAGTTCACCCCAAAAGTCAGAATTATATCTACCAGAATCAGTGCACTCTGAAATACAGCAATGATTCTACAAATGTTTCTAAAACAGTATAATATTAGAGATACAGAAAAAAATCTTGTTTGTGTCTAAAATTTGTGAATTCACTTATAAATAGTATTTAATTTTATACCTGCAGAAGGCTATACATTCTAAATGAAACATCATTTTTGATGAGATAAAGGAATACGAATAAAAAATCTTACACTAAAGGGAAATCTCACTGTTTCTGGAAAGACCGAACTGGTCCCATATATGTCACATACACAAGAAAATATCCTGACATTTTCAGCAAACATAACACAGTATGACAATAACAGGGATTTAATTTGGGATTGGAAAACAGTAAAGGACAACAAGCCAAATTTACAGAGATTATACACTCACGTAAAGATGGCAGATGCTTTAATAAGCTTTTTAAAGGAGGTAAAGCCCTGTAGAAGCCTAAGCAGCATTTATTCCTATGACAGTCATCCAACCTGCTTCAGTTCTTTTGTAAATCCTATCGCTTAGTGGAAAGAAAGAATTGTACATATTTGGATAATTCATACCAAGTTATAATGAAGTGTTGTAATACCATTTTGGATTTCAAGTGGTAAAAGGAAAACTGTCATTTTAAATTCATTTAAATCATGGGTGTCCAAAACTTTTCTTTTGGATGTGCAGGCAGTGCAAAACAACAGCTAGAGGCTCTAGGCAACAACTGTCCCATCACTGCTTCCCTCTAATCCACACACACTGCATTCCTTCAGTCCATGAAGTTTGAGCTTGCCTGCCTTTAATTTTAACTTCGCACCTTCTTTTGACGTGAAACCTCCTATTACCCCTTCTTTTTATTTTAAGGTATTTTCTTCAGTACTTAACAAAGGAAGAAGTATGTTTTGCCAGCACCTGGGGGGTTGGAACGACGGACAACACCAAAAAAACCAAACCAGCCAGCATGGGACTGGACACTCAGCTGCTGCAACTTGGCCTAAGCTCTCTATAGAGCACTAACCATCCGAAAACATCATCCATCTTGCTGAATTGCTGAATACTATTTTGAACAGTTGCACTATAAGCATTGGCAGCCCATCTACTCTGTCCACCGAGAACATATGCAAAAACGTACCTGTTTTCTCCAGAGCTCGTGTTTCCCATTTAAAGCCATCATTCTGTATCAGAAGAGAAGCAGTAACGCATCACAAATGTACACGACAGTATCCCTTACCTTAGGCCTCCTTGATACACCTTTATTCACACCTAAATTGTTTCCTGCCCAGACTTCTGCAATTCCCCATATACCATATTAAATGCACATATTTTTCAAGAGTTTTGAAAGCTGTGGCTATATTCTGCTGTTGTGCTAGCTAGTAAGTTATCAATCACCTCCCTCCTCCCCCTCCACCACACTCCTCTTTCACCTCCAGCAGACTTGCCACAGCCACTGTTAGGGTGACAATTTTAAAATGACATGCCAGTTTCCAGACTTTCCATAGTCGAATTCTCTCATTTTCTGAAATTCAAATATTCACCTCATCTCTTTGCCTGCTCATTTTGCTTCTTCTGTCTTGGCTCTTTCTGTCTTCACCTTGTATTTTTCTACAACTGAGGACAGAGATATTGAACTTCCAGTTGGCTTTAGTCTACACACGTCAAGAATATTTTGTCACTTCTGTAAACACTAGGTTCCTATTTGAGGTAACACTCAGGTAAACACTGCCCAAATTCTTGCCCTCTTCTAGATTACAAATACCTTCTAATGGATTTTGGAAGACACTTTATAAAAAGCAGAAAGTAAAAGCAAACCGAACTGCTTAATCACGTTAATTCAACAGCAGCATAGTGGTCCCATATCAAATTCTGGTTTGGAACAAGTAAAAAAGCTGTGAAATAAGTTTAAACTATTGTCCTCTGTGAAAGAAAAAACAGGAGGAGATTTCTAAAATCTCATAAATCTTGCGTTTTCCTATTTGCTGCCAAGATTCAGGGGAGAGACTAAAGTGCTAAAATGCAGGTCACTAGTTGTCTTCTTTTTTAAATTAGTGAAAACATAAAGCCAAAATTTTCCATTTTCACTATTACAAAGCTTCTGGATTTAAATCCTTATTTTTATAGATTCAAAAGTTACACAATACAGGTGATCAAAAAAAGGACTCAATTACACAGTAAACAGCACAGAAACAGAGAGATTCTCTCATATTCTAAGTCTCCCTCTCTCTCTGCTCGAAACCAAGAACAAATAAGTACTTTTAAGTGTATCCCTTCTCAGATATGATTTGAGATCTGTACCTAAAAGTCTATGGTAGCAAGCATTCCAATTTACATTGTTTTACTGCCAGTGTATTTCTTACTATTTAGTCAGCGTCTCCTTGATGTTTTCTCTTGTGATACCATGACCTCCTACGGAAAGCAACTGTCTTGCTTCATGTACCAAGTTCTCTCAAACTGACTGCTATATTCTATATCGCTCTCTTCAGTCCATCTTTTCTTTTCTAGGCAGATCAAAACTTATGTTTTCTAAATCTTTTACAAGTTCTGTTGCTTTCCTTTGGATTCTAACTCATTTGTATCCCCAGAGCTTGGTCTTCCCATATACGCATGTTACTTTGGCTACAACTTCACCAGTGGTGAACAGAGGGGAATCGTTTTTTCACATTTTGCTTGCAATGTTTCTGTCAATAAAACTTTTGCCATGCTCTGTTGATTTACTCATTCTGCTATCCATTACCATCCCCATATCTGATTCTGCAGTACTTATACCTACCTATTTCTGATTTTACATCTGCACATGCTGTATTTAGCATTATTTTTTTGGTTCATTACAAATCACTACTCCAGTTTATCAAGATTTTTGATAACTTCTTTGCAACTTCTTTCTTGCTTGATGTCATCCACTGATTTTTGTACACACACCCTCATGTTTTGTACCCTCTTCCATGAACAACGTGAAATACATGTAGCCCAAAAAAAGGTTTGCACGTGCTGTCAAGCTCAAGAGCAAACGACTAGTAATTATTCTTTAAGTAACACTGTTCACTTTATAAAATAATCCCATTATAATAATTTAAGTGAGAGTTCCCTGTTTTACTTGTGATAACGCACAGAACAGCATTAAAGTTGAGATAAAGTTCTGTGGGTCACCACGGCAGCTGTGAAATCGAGAAGCAGAAAAGCCTGAAATGGTATAGGAGGAGGAAGGAGGAGAGCAAAAAAGGGCACAAAAACTGTTTATGATCAGAGTCCACTACCACATACATGTCACAGTAATGATGGACAGCTATTATTGGTATCCCTTCTGAATGCCCAAGAGGTAAGAATATGGGACTGCCTCTCAGAGGCACAGAGGAAGCACACAAGGGCATGGAGGGAAAAGGTACATGCCGTTCCAGAGCAGTCTTGCCGTACTGCAAACTTACTGCAAACTTACTGCCTCACAGGAAGCAGCTCTTCTCGCTGCCCAGGACGGCTACACAGCACACCTGGGCACCGGCGCAGGCACACAGTGCTTGCTCCGTGAAAAAGAAGTAGCAGCAGGCAACCGAAACCCCATACTGACTGGGAGGGACAGGGCAGCCCCCACAGAATTAGAGCCTTGAACAAAGAGATCAAGAAGAATTTAATCAAATTCTACTGCTTAGGCTGCACCTAACTTCCAGAAACCTTCCTTGCCTGCTATGTCCCTACTATGCACTGTTAATACAGCTGCATAAAATGTTCAATCATAGTTAACCTTCCTACAGTCATTTGTCCAGCCTTAAGTGCTCACTTCATTTATAACTTCCCTCTGGCTCTAATGGCTAGGCTTTTTCTAAGGAACATCTTGGGGTTTGTTTCACACAAGCTGTAACTCATTTTATATCTCACCATTTTTGATTTTTTTGTTTTTCTTGAAGAGTGGTACATTTTTCCAGTTACTCTGCCTAACATAACTTTCATCCTCCTTCTTTCACATCATGCTGTATGTCCTGTATTAAGATAATAAAGCATCTAGAACGTTACAACTATATTACTAAACCACCCTTCATGCAAAAACCTGTCTTTTTAAATAAATGAGTTATTCTAAAAGGTATTTAATCAGTGAGATTCAGTGTCTGTTATAAAGCTGCTTTTACTTAGAAGAAAATTATTTCATGAATTTTAGGTAATAAAAGCAATGCAAAAATCATTAGAGCAAAACCAAAAGAAGAGCACAGAGCCTGGTGCTTCCCTTAAAGACAATGAGATCATGCTGCTGACTATAATGAAATCCTTTTCAGCCTCCAAATTGCTAAAGGACCAAAATTATATAATTACTCACATTAAAACACAATTATCTTTTCACACAATTATTAAAAAGATGCTACCTGATAAAACGAGAATTTAAGTTATTTTGTATTTTATAAACATTAACATTTCGTGAGTATAAAGTATTTAGAGTCATATTACATAGGAAATTAATACTATGTATGATAGCTTCCCACCGAGGACTCGTGAAATGTTTCTGACTTCAAAATAATAATCATAATTCTTTCCAAAATTACCTGGGGACAATCATTTAATCCCTAGAGTGAAACATCATCCTGCTGAAGTTGCATGGTGAAATTTGTCTTCTATTAATTACAGTACCTAGAATTTGCTTTTGCAAACTTTAAGCAGAAGAAAAGATTTGTCAGAGAAAGGCTCTCTCCAAATGTGACAACTGTGAAAATATGCGGGTATGCGTACAATATTTGGATCTCTATTTTATTTTTGTTGGCAACAATTAAGTCAATACCAGCCTTTTAAGTCATGCGTCATAATATATTCTCTTCAATAGGACTGCACAGTGAATATAGTCTCTAGAAACCAGAAGCAGCAGAGGACTAAGGGAATACCTCTCCCTTCTTTTCCATAAAGAGGATCCACAAAATGCTTTTTGTAGAGTTTATCTTGAGAAACAAGTATACAACCACCAGGTTGAGAAGGGCAAGAGAGCTAAGAGAAACCTTCCCATACAATCAGGAAATAATGCCCACTGTCACATGGGAGATAGGATAGGAGAAGGGAGATAGGAGGGGACATGAGAGAAAAACACTGTGTATTGATGAAATCACTGCATAATTCATTTCTACATAATAATTCCCTGAAAAGTCAGAGTTGCACATAATTTAAAACGCACTCTATTCATTCTGACTTCTTATGCAGTCAAAAAAATGCAAAACAGATCACTTGATGCCCAATTTCACTTCAGAATGATTTAGGTATCTCTTTAAACAACTACGTACTTGAGAAGTAACATCATCTTTCACAACAAATAATATTGTATTTAGTATTCCCATCTTAGTAAGAGACTGCATAAACTACTAATAATATGAAGTCCCATAATTTCTAGCACACCTGTACATTGAATCCCTACAGAAATGAAGCATGTTTGTTTTTTAGACTTAAATGCTGTGCATCCAATCCAACTCGGAGCCACTGAGGCACTAATCCTGCAAGCTCTTCCTGACTAGGAATTCAGCTGAATTTTGCAAGCATTGCCTACATAGCCAGGGGAGTGCCAGCCCCAAGAGAAGTTATATTTTGAGATACCCAAAACAGTACTTGGAGCAGCACAATTTCTACAATTGTGAAAAGCAGTTTTGCAGCCGACTTTCACATTTGGCACTTTAAACATACAGAGACAGACAGACACACACATGCTTCTCAGGCAATTTTTGGTCTATGATAAATGGAGGGAGTTCTACAAATGGATGACAAGTAAGATACACGGTTCTATACACAAAGTAGCCCAAAATGAGACCAAATATTTTAATATCTTCTGTATAACACCTGTATGATGGCACATACACCACATATACTGATGTTCTCTATATCATCACTGAAAATGACACGTTAAAGTTAGCATCAACCCCGCACTTCATAACGCACAGACATATCCTCTGCGGTTCACGTAACACCAAAAGTAGAGCCCCAACAGTTGTATGAGGTACTCCTTTAGACCATGAAGCTTCTCAAAAAGCTTTGGATAAGGGTTTGAATCATTAGCCCAGGGTAACCATGTTAGTGCATTCTGCAACTGCTTCTCCATATGCAGCAGCAACACATCAAGGCTACCTCTAGCAGCCTTGGAGGGGCTTCAACAACAGTAGCCACTCCAGCAGCTACCCAAGCCTTTGAGACCTGTAATTAATTGGAGCATCTTGGCAGGTCTGCTTTGGATCTGGCTTTACAGCAACATAAGATAAAATTGTCACTGTATATTCCTATACAGTGTGAAAAAATGAACATACACATAAAAATTGCAACTAATGCAAATTTTGAAACATTATAGATATATGAATGTACCATTTTCAAACAAAAGGCATATATAAGTACACAAAAATAAGCATGTGATTATGAAACACCTTCAGTTTCCTATCTTAAAAATACTACAACACTGAAAGCTTTGTAGTAATGTCATAACCCCTTCTTATTTCTAAAGGTTTTGGCATTCTGTATTATTCAGCAAAAAGTTATTTTGTTAAGAAAAAGTAATAAGACAAAATATAAAATACTTTCAAAGCATGAGCACATCTCTCAAAATCTGAAGTACTAAAACTACAATTTAGAACAGGTCAAACATTAAGAACTATAAAGATGAACAGAAACAATAAAAAAGGTGAAGGACTTCAGAGAGTACTGTTCTTCTATGTTTATTATGGAATCATTTTGACAGTTAATTCGGTTTTTTCATCATAAATATAGCCTTAAATTTGTGATATTTTGTTTGTTTGGGTTTTTTTTGTTTGGTTGTTTTTTTGTTTTGTTTTGTTTTGTTGTTGTTGTTCTGCTCCATGGTAAGATATTAGGTTCTTGAAAAGCATGCTTCTTAAACAACATTGTAACTTGGGCTTGGCTGTCATGCTTTGTAAACTCTACACGCTGTATTGTGTGTCTGATGTTGCACGTACAGTCAAATATACATCACGCATGATGAATTAAACATACCTTTTTGAGCGGACATCTATTCTTGCCAAACAATTCAGAAATAATACTAAATAGTTTAAACAGACAGAACTCTGGCCTGAATTCAAGAAAAGCAACAAGATGTTAAAAAAATATCTCAACGGAGCTGCCTTTTCCAGACAAAGAGCCTTTTTTCCCCTCTTGGCACAGAGGTTTGGGACCAGAGCCAAGGTGCTACTTATCAGCTGTTTGACATCAGGGGAGGACTGCGTGCGTCAGTGGACCCAGTAGGGACCCCTGGCTTATGGCAGTGCACCATGTGGTTCTTATCTTATCAGTTTGGAGGGTCTGGCACTTCAACTGCTGCAGTGTGAAAAGAAAAAGGGAAAAAAAAAAAAAGGGGAGGGACGGAAGGAAGGTGTGTATAACTGGGAGGGAGGAGGTCAAAGGGGACTTGTGAGGCAGGTTGGACTGCAGAAGAGAGCTCAGATTATACTTTGGCCTACTGCGCTGCATACAGTTGCAGAAAATCCCAGCGGATAGTTCTCACACTTTCCCCACACGCTCATAGGAGAGAGGACCTACTTCTTCACATTTGGTTTCAGAGAAGGCAAAACAATGTGCATGTCAGGGGGACAATGCTCCCTTTCACATACAGCTGATAGAAGTGGCTGCCAGAGAAACGAGGGATATGATACGCTCATGAAAAAGCTTATCAAGGTAAGCGCGTCCTCCAGAAAATCTCTGAATCAGTGCAGTTTCTTATTGCAAACAAGATTTAAACGGCACAGATTATTTCTTCAAATGCACAGCTTCAGCAAGATTTATTAGAGCAAATCATTCTCAGACACAAGACTTCTGATACAGTACAACTCCAAGCTTAAAACTTGATTGCACAAATGAACCTTTGTGTTCAGTACTAAGAAAAACATTCACCCAGGAAGGCAATCATCAAGTAAAACATCTACTTTCAAAGGTTTATTCCAACTGGAAAATTAATATAATTACTCAGAAAAATATGATTTGTCTTACTCTGCCCTTCCTACACAATGTGTATGAATCAGACGGCAAAAGTCACCTTCTTCAGATTAGTTTCCTTAAATTAAACACAATTCTACCTCTAAAGCTGCATCACAAGGTATAAATTACAAGGAAAAAAAAATGAGAAGTTGTTAAAGTACCTTTGGAAATTAGTGGGTTTGTACCCCGACCAATCTTTATAATTATTACCAGGTATTTCCCTACAAAAGCTTTTCATCTGATACTGCAGTGAGCCAGACTAACATTAGTACAGAATGAAAGAGAACTGCTCAACGCTTGCACAGAAACCTTGTTTGCTAAGGATTCAGCAGAGCTCTGAGAACGTCTCCTTGCTCAAGGACCAGGACTGGGCAGCCTGTCATGGACTTCTGTTCTCTCCAATGAAGGTTCTAGTTTCATTACTTCAAAATACTGGTTTCACAAACTGTATTGTCAAAAATTGTTATGTTTTGCTGCATACAACCATCCTATGCTTCAACTTTCATTCCTCGTGTTATGTGAGTTTTCTGAAGCACAATAATACTGTGTAGTCCGTGGGACAACTGTTCATCTGAAGAGGCAATATGCTTTTATGGTCAAAACATACTAGCAGAAATGAAGAATTAAATGAAAACACATCTTAAGCCTTTGTCAACATTGCCAACAGGAGAATAAAATCTGCACTGTGAGTTTAGTGTATTTTGGGAATTTTTCCAGTACAAGTAGTACTCTTCCTTCTCCAAATATGACCTGACTATTCATTAGGTAAATACCAATAATGTATTCTTACATAAAACACAAAATAAAAATTTATGATCGAGGATCCTGACATTTAAAACACTGTCTATAGAGTGAAATACTACACAAGCACTGGTTTGCTATGAAAATCTATGAAATTATCACAATATGACTCTGATTCTGATTTTATGGTCCTGATTTATTCTTCTTTTTTCTTATTTGTTACTTTATTTCGGACAAACAGGTTGTTGCTTTATCAGGTTTAGGAAACAGGGAGAGATAAATAGAATCAGAAACCTGAAGAGAAACATCACCCATAGACACTAATCTGCAGTCTAACCTTTACTGACGGATTTCTGCACTTAGATGAGGTCACCGCTGTGCTCATCTCAGAGGCCTGTGCATAGGGACTGAGATACGGAATCGGTGGCTTGCAGAGCATGCTGTTCCGTTGAGTTAAATGATAAATGTAGAAGTTATTGGCAGTGATCAAAGATCACTTCATGTGGTACCATGTGTCTCCATGTGTCATGTGACTTACAGAAGGTACATTTCTTAGATCATGCAATTTTTCAAGAAACAGTACTTTCTACTTCAATTAGAAAACAGTTGACAAAGGAATTGTACGTGTGGTTGCAGATCTATGACACACATACATAAACACTGGATGTGATGCTTCATTAGCCAAGAAGAGCAGACACATGAAAAAATAATGTGCCTCATCTTTGAAGACCATATCTGTAACATTACGTGGCTGCTCAAGTACAAAGAAAGGCCTACTTTGTATCTGCATTTTGCAACTCCCCCTCTTCTTCCTCCTTTGTTTTTTTGGAACGAGACAATCATCAAGATTTCAGTGTAAATGTACAATACCAAATCATTTTATGTAAGTCAATTTAAGTGCTAAACTTAAAATTAAGTCATATACCAATGCTTTGCCAGCTGTTTTTAACAGAATTAAGTCATTTTTTACATCATTAAATCGGATCACAGGCTCCACACAGCAAGTATATACACTATGTACTATTCAAGCGTGGCTTTCATCAAATATGAAAGCTGACTTGTTTTTGTAATAGTGAAAATTCAAAGCTACATCCAGTTAAGTCAATGACCAAAGTCATGTTTGGATATCCCTTTCCCCCGCCCCACAAGTCCTATGGAACCACCATAGGCCTTGAAGAATGAACCAGATGACACTCGTTGCACACTCTTGTTCAATTTTTTATTTAAACTGTATTTAAATTCTGATTACCAAAGACTTGATGTCACAACTGGCACATTCTCACCCACTAAGCTTCTGTTGCTTGTATTGTGATAACTTACAGAGAAGGACCTCAATTTCATTCCCAGCTTCTGATTTTAACTTGCTGGCAAACACAAAGAAGTTGGTAAAGGAATTTTGCTGTTGTTGTTTGAGGTTTATTTTAGGTTTGTGTTCAGATTTTTAGGGGATTTTTTGGTTTTTGGTTTTTGCAGGGAGGAAGAAGAGGAAAAAATAAGGGGGGAGGTGAAGGAAGAAGAAAAAGGTTTGTTTTTTTTTTTTTCTAGAAAATAGAAAACTAGAATTCAAGTTATTTACAAGAAAGGGGTTACTGTTCATGCTGTTCATATGACTAATCAAATAGTTTCCCCCTACCTGTACCCCAGAATATGAAACAAGAACAGGTATAGTATTTTTTTCTGGAGACATCAGTTTGGGACTGGAACTCTGGATCCAGACTCTGAATCCACCACAGAGGCAATGCAGCCCTCCGGAGGAGGGCATGTCAGATGTTTCTTACTGTGGCTAGATTCCTCGTCAACTGAAGAAACATACTTCTGCCAATCATAATCCTATCCCAGAGGAAGAAATTCTGATGACACATTGGCCTAAACACCAGAAAGAATAAAAAAAAAAAAAAACAACCCTGGCCCTTTGGTTGAGAGTGTGACCTGCCAGAATCACACAGATGAGATTACTGGAGAGGCACAGTACAGCTAGAAAGCTTGTTCAAACATGGTCAATCTTTCAACACAACTACTTGCAGCTGCAATCACTGAAGAAGGATTACCAAACTTCATAAGGAGGTGGCAGTTCTGGATTAAAACCACTGACTTTTACATTAAAGAATTTCAAAATACTTGTCCAAAAGTAGCACCCAAGCTGGTGGAGGAAGGATACTTACTTTTTTTAAGATACAAATATTGTTTCATTTCTGATTTTAATATAGAACTGTAAAAGATGTTACATTAATGTCTCTGAAATTTTAAACAGACCAAAAATTAACAACGATTATTTTACATTCTCTGTTACTGAAACAAAACAACAAGTATAGGTGAGTAGCTAGGGCATTCATTCTTCCATTTAGGTGACAAGCCACATAAGGAAGGGGGGAGTAGAGAGTATGTTATTTATTCAACTACTGAATGTTTTACACAAAGTCAAATTTAAGCAGAAAAAGAGGAACAGTTCTTTGGCAACCAATAACCTGAGAATCAAAAAAATTACATTTCATTTTCTAATTCTTGTAACTGTGTCTGACCATGGAACACTGCTTCACTCCATACACTTTATTTTTGTATTTGTAAAATGGATATAATTCTTTTCATTCAAACTTTTCCTCTTCTCAATATCCCAACACTTACATGCTATTTCTACTCATGTATTTAGTATCAATGAAGTCAACAGAATCTCTTCCCATGCTTAAAGATAATCACATTTGTGGTCAGCAAAATGAAGGACATGTTTGTACCCTGCACAGGTTGAACATCCTATTTAGCACAGTGTGGCCTTAAACTTGACAACATTTGCTAGAAATACTATAATAAAACCCAACCAAAACAAAAAAACAACCAACCAAAACAAAAAAACAACCAACCAAAACAAAAAAACAACCAACCAAAACAAAAAAACAACCAAAAACCTTGCCATTGATCATTCTTTTATAAGCACTTTTACTGATTCCTTTACTTCCCATGACTGTTTTCTCACTGCTATGCAAACAGTGGCTGAAGTTAAGGCTCCCAACAGCCACTTGAGATAGATGACGAGATCCCCAAACTTTCCTATCACTATTAAAGAAATTCCATCAGACCTTAAGACGACACTGCTTTTTTGACATTCTGATGTAATTCAGTTCAACAGCTTTACATATGTAAAAAGGAAAGCATTAAGAGACTAAAATTACACAAAAGGATGTAAGTCAGAGGGAAAAGAATTACATGAGATAAAATGGCCAGAACAAAGGATTAACATACCCCAGCTAATGAAGTGCCATGAGAGAGTTAACAACCCTATATAGTACAAATTGTTATCTTATCCAAAGATAAGACATGTCCACAGCTAGAAGAAAGATTCAGCACGGACTGAAGGAAAAAATTGTTTCCTTTACCACATGACATTTATTAAAATACTCCTTAGCATGAGATCCCTCAAAAGATCAAAGCACAAAAGATATGCACTTGGGCAAACACTATCTCAAAAACCCCTAGAATGTGCTCAAAATAAATTAAGACAACAACATAAGAAATCAAAGTATAAACATGTGCTCTTTTTAAAACTAACGTAGGCTTGGGGTTTTTTTCTGGTTTTAAGTCTTCATTTTTTATCCACAGATATCTTGGTCAGCTTTGGCAAGACAAACAGTTGTAGGGATGTACAGAAATAATGGCAAAATTCTTTGTGTATAGAAGGAATTTTGAGTCTATTATGACCAAGTTGTACTTGGTTTTAAATCAGTTATGCAAAAACATCTAAGATATGGAATTAATGAATGTTTTGCTCTTCTTGCAAACAATGAAAAATACTACAGAAGTAGCAGAAAAGAGTCTACTACGCTATTATTTTAACAAGTCTGACAGGATGAAGGGTTGCAGAAAAATAAACAAAGCAACATAAAAAAAAGTCTTTTATGCAGACTCAGTAGTATCTATATAATCTTATGATTTTATCTTCATTGAACTAGTAAGAGTGCCACACAAGACATTACTATGGGATATCAAGTATAAGATACGTATGGATGCAGTGAATCTTCTGTCTACCACTATTTAGGCAAAATATTTGTTCCTCCACAAAATTCAGTAAAAATACCTGGACCAGTTACTTTCAAGAAAACACCATAGACATGTTCACAATTACCACCATTGCTTTTAGTTCTAACTAATATGAAATTACAGATTCTCTTAACACCCATCGCTATTTTCTCACAGAGAAATACAGTTTATAAGGTTAAAGGCCCAAACCAAACATCTTGCTTCGAGACAATTTTAAAAGGACTGAAAAAGCACTCACACCAAAGACATCAGTTGTTAAGCACTCTGCTAACTCATTTTTCCCACCTTAACAAAATCTCTTCTAAAACAAACAATGCTGTCTTTACTTCACCACTGTCAAGTAACAGACACTGTTTCAGACCTACACATTGTATTACCTGACTTTATATTGCATGTCCAAATTATACTTTTCTGGAAATTTAGACCCTGTGCACCCTAGAAAGTTTGGCAAAAAAAATGAACCAGACTGTTTGCTCGGAACCGAAGTGCTCCAGCAGAACATTCCCAGCCAGCTGCCTTTGCTTGGGCAGTCTTTGCAACATCAGGCCAGCTCAGCTGGCTCTGGCCTTGTTTGTGGGTACTCTTTCATCCCACGTGCTGCCAGCTAACATTCCCCTTTGGGGAAAACTTTCCCCGGACAGCCAAAGCTGATGCAGCACTGCAGAAGATGCTTATATCCTCAGGGAGCTGTAGCCATTTGCAATCAAACTCCACAAAGCTCTATTTCAACCTGTTACTTTTTCATCTCATTTTTCCTTGATACCGAAAACACGACAACATACAGAAAACCATAAACTCTCAAAAAGAAGTCTCAAGACAAACACAAACACAGAATAACAAACTATTTGGCATTAGTAAAGCAACTCTATTAATTGCCCTCTATTAATTGCATCAATTAAAGTCCCATTCTGCAGGAACAATGGCCCTACCTGATTCTTAAGAGTTCCCAGTGGCTGGCTGATCTGGTACCATTTTTCTTCCATTTTTATTTACAGGCTTTTGCCCAGAAGCTCCAGGCTAACTACAGTGCATCAACCAGTACCTTACCGGATGCCCACAGTGACAATACCATCATAATTCAAAATGACACTGAGCTGCTTACTTCAGTGGTAAGTGCAATATTAAAATTTAGTCATTTACCTTTTTGAAATACACACAGGGATTGTACTGTTCACAGCAATCACTGGATTGAGAGTTCAGGCTTTATCCAAAACACTCATTTCTGCAAGGAGACTGCATTGCCTGTTCATCACTGGAGAAAGGGTTTTACTGACGCAGGTACATGTGTCAGTGCTAGTACACTACCAAAAGGCTTCCATTTGTTCATAAACCTGTCAGTAGATTTGCCAGCAAAACCTAACAGGTTTTTTTTCAGACTCCATCTTTTGAGTGGGGAGGCACATGAGATGATGCTTACAGAATAAAATTTTTGCTCAGAAAATGTTCTCTGTGCTGAAACCTAGAACTCAAAACCTGCAAACATGCCAGCATGTGTCCAATTTTAAGCATTGCTGACTTCAGTAGGCATATTCACATATCCAGGAAATGTTAAGTGACTCCCATGCACAAATGTCTACAGCGGCACTGAAATTTTGAAAGGGATCAAAATTGTTACACAAAGATGACTTTTCATCTTCAAGTTTTAAAATAAGAATTGTTGCAAGCTTTTTAAAGTATTGTTGAAGTATAAAATATAAGAACTTCACCTAGCCATAGCACTGCAGTGTTGTAGTTCTGTAGTAATACCAGGGCTGGTTTGTCTTTAAGGCAGCCTCACTCTTAGAGGAGAGCAACACTCAGGATTCCAACCTGGCTTTGTTTTTCACAAGGTTGGCCTGAATGAGGCAAAGACAGATAATCCAAAGCAGGGCCAAGGGATGGCTGTAGAGATTTTTCTCTGAAATGTGTGCCTCCCCTCGCACTGCAGTACTACCTCTCTGCTTCTCCAGTTAGACAATAAAGGCCTTGTCTGCAACAGGCTTTGAAAGGTGTTAGCCTTCCAGCCTCAATAAAACAAACTAACCCTTAGCCTTTCAGACCTGAAAGTTCTGGTGGTTTCTCTTTGATTTGTGGGTTGTTTTTTTTAAGCTGAGTGACAATTAGGTAGAAGCAATCAACACATTTGTCATGCATGTTTCAAATAGTTACCCCAGGCTCAAGTGTCTGTGGTTTATCCAAAAGGATTCCAAGGCAAGCCACAAGTGTTTGTAGCTGGGAACAAACATTTGAAGAGTGTCCAGATGAGGCTTTCAAATGTGTTGACAGCCTTGAGAAAGTAGCATACAATGACTCAAGTTGCAGGTCTGGTGAGGACAAATGCACACTGAACCGTTCGGGGTGACAGACATCAGTAATTGCTTCGGCCTCTCTTACAGAGTCATGCAAGTGGCAAGACCCAAGGAGCACCCATAGGTTCAGGTAAGCTTTTCATGGATGCTTCCAGCTGGTCAGACCCTTGATTTCACATGCCAACTCATTCATCCATTTTAAAGCCACAGCCCTTTACACAGCAGAAAATTAGCTGTGCTAAGAAATCCTAGGCTGATATAGGGATACCACATGAAAAAAAAAAAAAAGTTAGTCTTGCATCTTAACAAAGGATTTTTTAATATTAAAGCTATCAATATTTTCATGTGAACAACGAAGAGGCAGTTGAGTTGAATTCAGGCCAAGCACCGCAGCAGAAACGCTCAGTAATTCCATATAAATCAGTGGAAAGTACATGTACAAAATGACAATAGGATTCAACCTCACACACCCAGGATTTTACACAGGAGGCAAACTTTAAGTTTTAGGTTATTCCTTTCTGAATGTAACACAAAGAATAAAAAGAACACTCAAGAGTGTGAAAATTATAGGACCTACATTTGATTCAAGTTAACTTGTATTTAAAAGAGAGCAAAGCAGTTCCATAAAGTGATAACTGGTCTGTCATACAAGACAGGGATTTTTAACTCTTCAGACACTGAAACCCTAGCTAACTGTATGCTTGGTACCATTTTGTCCTTTAGGGGTTATGCCCATTGCTTCTTCTTAAACTAGATTCCATGTTTTCTCTTTCCTTCGCTGTACATATGTTTTTTGTTCTCCCCATTTTCCCCTCCCTCCTTAACAGACAGACATCTACTATTACCTATTATATTGGGCAAACAGAGTTTGGATACTTGGGAAATGTGGAAAAACTCTGACAACAGAGGAATCTGGGAAGCAGGGCAAAGCAAACATACAACTGAGTAGCTCAGGTGAGCAGTCTGGCATGGATTCCAACATCTGGAACCCTGAGGAGCTAGAAGAGACACCCAATATTTGTGCAGTAACCACTCATGTACATAGTATCTGATGCCTCATTAGGCTAAAGGGGCATCAAACGAAATACACCAAAGGTAACTGTTCATAAATACAGCTCAATTATGTATTATAAAGTGTATTTTCTGTGCGATTCTAAACACTCTAAAGATGACGAAATGACCTACTTGTTTGAGATTTATCTTAGCTGATCATCCTCACTACGACATGATTTAAGAAGCCACAAGAAAGCCATCTCTGAATCCTGCCTTGGCAATTACATCAATATAACAGAGAACACAGCAAATACAAGAATTTTAAGAGGCAAGTAGAATTAACTTAGGTAGTACAAGCAAAGGNGTACTGCAAACACTGTCCTTTATTCAAAATACCTCAGTTAGAGCTTACGTAACATAAGTAATAACTTTCAATTCCAAGTCTAGGCTGACCCCAGTCTCAAGGAAGGAACGAAAAGCTGCTTGTTAAATATATATAAGTTTACTAAGTATTACGCATATGTGCTGAACCATACTCAGACACTTTTAGGCTCCTTTTAATCAACCTTCTCCTACACAAATGTTCCCGCTTGCATACAAAAATATTATCACCTACAGCATGTTAAGAGACAAAGATTATTCCTAAATAAAACCGTGTTCGGGTTTATGCATTTTAATAATTAAGAGAAGACTCTTTCAACATTAAAAATGTAAAGTTATACTTTGACCTGGTCTACACTTGACACCAATTCCACTTCAGCTTGCATTTTTAAGGTCTCATTAAGGTTGCATGAAACATTACTGATAAGGCTTGCACAAAGAGAATAGTTTTCGGAAATTAAGATTATCATTAGAATAAAACATCAAAAAAATCGTTCGTAACTATTACTGTTTTGTGGATGTGCATTTCAGGAGTTATGTCTTTAACAGGATAATTAAACAGCTTTAACAAATGTAAAATTGGAGCCCACCTTGACAGCAGTGCTGTTCCAAGTGTCCGAAAAAATTACAGTGTGGCAAGATGACCACAGACACCACATTCTTAATACAGCCACGATTTCCTTTGTTCATACTTTTAATATAATAATTATGACCTCTAACTCTCATGTTCTCAGCTTTTAGTCGTATCACATTTTTACCTTCATCACAATGTTCAGTCCCCAATGACTGTCCTGCAACTGAAAGGCATGAATATTGTACGGTCTGACAGAAATAACCAACACTAAACGCCTATCAAATTTCTCGCACAAGAATGACTTTATAGTAGTGTTCAGTTTTTGAATACAGTATTAAAGTTCCTATTACATACTGAAAAGAAAAATCAAGATTAATANAAAAAACGTGCAGTATGCATGTAGTGTACGGCACTATAGATTAGAAGGAAGGAGCACTAAAACTACTTTTGAAAAATACTGGCAGTTTCTCCACAAAACGCATCAGTGCTTTTCAACTGACATTGCTGAGCCTCCACACGTACATCAGTAGAGCGTAACAACTGCAGAGAGAATCTGGGAAACTATACATTTTAAAACCTTAATACATTTTCTGTTCTGATCCATAGATTTATCCTGTTATGATTAAATCCACAGTCCCATACAGAAACACAACCAGTCCATGCTGCTTGGAAAGAATTGCCAATAGATCATGAGAAATTGAGCATGAATGCTGTTTAAATAATTATTTAAATCATAAAACTAGATCTCAATTGAAGTTTCTATTCATTAACACAAAAAGAGAAACTACATTACAAATAAATGCATTAAAACCAACATTAAAATAACTTCTGCCATCACATATTGTCAATATTTGCATTCAGGTCTCTGGGTTCCAGTGTTTCCTCTGCTGTAACTGGCAGCATCAGTAGAACCTAAATCAGCAGAAGGAATGCAATTCCCCATAATTGAGGTGTCAGTGATGTCAGCAGCTGTTAGAGAAAAACAGCAACCCTTCGGGCTTTGCTCATGTGAGGAAAAAGCCTTTCAATTAACATTTAAAATTAAAAGCTGCAGCATTATTTAATTAAAATAATGTGGCTATTTGGCTCCACTCTGGCTAGTTTGTTAAAAGTCCTCTCCTTGAAGTAGTCAGCAACCTTAGTTCATACGCATCCTCCTCATAGCATAAGGAGATGGCAGAAGCATCAGNAGAAGCATCTGAAACACAATGAGACACAAACCTCACAATTGGCAGGAAGACCCAGTATTTTCAAAGTCTTTTGGGAGGGCTGAAATTATTTTCAACTCAGCTTGACATTAGATCCCAAACTGGCAATTCTTAAGATTACTCATGTCAGGAAAAACCTTTTTCAGTTAATTGTCATCTGCACTGTTCAAGACAAGTTTATCAAAACATTCGCAGACAGCAAAGACCACACTTACAGATTAATAGCTTGATTTGTTTAAGAAATGGTAAAATAAAGTATACTTGCCATTAGGAGGTGGGGGTGAGGGGACAGGATCAAAAAAAAAACCAAAACCAAAACAACAAAAAACACCCAAACAAACAAAAAAAACCCAACTCACCAATAATGTCAAATTTAAAAGAACATCAAGTACTCAATCGAAGGATTAACAAATTGAATTTTCTTTTCGAGACAGAACTGCATTGGTGAAAATCTGGTTTGCATTTGGTCTGGTTGGAAGATTTAAAA
>WEKW01017836.1:52255-69643 GCA_013389905.1 Sula dactylatra | reverse complement strand
GTAAAACACTCATGGCCATGATGAGATTCCCAAAAAGTGAGTGGAACTAAGCTTTTGCGTCATACAGACACTGCTTTTCTTTCGTCCACATTCTTAGCTCTGAGCAGAACTGCTAAGGAGAGTTCCTTTGTCTTTCAGAGCTTCTTCGAATTTCTCTTGTCTTTACTGTCATTTCAAGACATCAGTTTATGGAATGAAACCTGTGCAAACCCAGGCTGAGCACAGTCCAGTGCATACAGCACAGATACATTTGGACCCATGATTCTGCACAAAAACTGTTCAGTTTTGGATTTAAATGCCAAACATTGGTATTTTGTACTTTTTGTCATGAACTGGCAAAACCCACTGTGAACCCTGAACGGGAGGCAGCCAATTAATATCTATAGGCAATGATTTTGATTTTCAGTGTTGGCCCCTTTTGGGCTGTCTCTTCAACAATTAAGCATAGCAAATATCCAGAGACCATCAAAAGGATAGCTATACCTCTTTACTGATTTCCTCACATACTTTCTATGTGCTTTAGAGATGAAAGAGTAGGGACTCGTTTTATGAAAATAAGATAATATATTTGGGGCATAACGTGATGAGGGAGGAATTAGCAAAGGAAAATACACAGTAGTAAAACCTTTTCTTCTGAGATGCCACTTTAATGCTTTGGTGGTTGAGGCTATCATCTCTTTTGTCTATATAAATGTAACCTTTACAATTAGCCAAGCTTGTAACAGAGGAGAAATCGTCAGATTCTTAATGCAAATGACTGGGAGCCAAATTTTGTATTTCTCTGTCTGCTACAAAGTACTCCATTTTCTTGGAGAGATCATTTCAATAGTCTGTTTCTAGTTTTCGTTGAAGACAGGACAAGTAATACCTTCCTGATGCAAGCAATATGAGGTTCAATTTTTCAGTGTTCATGACATGTTCAGATAAGACAGTGATAAACCGTACACAAAGACTCTTTTTATCAGGTCAAGTTCTCACTGACGTTGATTGAAGTTTGCTGAGATAAAGATGGAAAATGAATAAAAAATATGACCTATTATAAATAATAATTCATTTAAACCTTTTACTTAGGTTTATTTAATGTAGATTCCTCACATCTATGTGGTGTGATCTCAGGAATGTGGGCTGGATTTTTTTTTTCTCTTTTCTATTCTCCTCCTCCTTTTTTCCATGCACAATGCCCAGATTAATTGAGCCCTGAGTTATCCAGGGGTTATTATAATGCACTAAAGTAATGAATAATCATTTAAGAGCAAAAAAAAAAAAAGACCGGGAATATCGGAGGGATGATGCTTGAAGTGGTCTGTCTAAATCATACACTTGGATTATTTAAATATAAGTTTATAATATTTAAAAACCCTTTTGAATTGAAGGACATTAATTTCCTACCAAAGCTTACAGCTAACACTACTGTACCAAGTTTTGTATATCAGATCAGGATTTCAGGTAAAAATACAGTTTTGGGGAAAGACCACGTACAGCTAAAAGATGTTTGCCCCACAAAGGAATGAGGAATTATTTTGTAAAATGGATGTCACTAAATACACTAGATAAAAAGTAAAACAGCTGTCCCCTCTCCCCAGTACAAGCCTGAGCCTGACTAGGTTGAACAAGATGTGACAACGTGTGTTAGAGATAAGCGCCTATTCCAGGGGCTCTCTCCCATCATCAGACTCCCTTATTCATAAGCTAATGACCCTCCAAAGTGCAAAAAAAGCTCTTTTGTCTTTGTCACAGAACTGAAAACACCATATTTCAAGGTCCTTATTCTGTGCAGAGCAACTATTTCTGACAACGGCACATACAAAGTGAATACGTCCCCTTCCCGAGGTGCAAACTTTAACCTCTCAGCAATGTCCCATGAACAATGCGGGTGAGACGCAGACATGTGGGGTAACACCACCATAGCTGCTGGTGGTTTGCTAGAGGAGAGCCATTCAGCAGCAAGACATGGGCCCCTCACTACCAGAAACACACTGAGCTGCCGGAGCACATCCAGAGAAGGGCAACGGAGCTGGGGCAGGGTTCAGAGCACAAGTTCTATGAGGAGCGGCGGAGGGAGCTGTGGGGATTTGGCCTGGAGAAGAGGAGGCTGAGGGGAGACCTTATCGCTCTCTGCAACTGCTTGAAAGGAGGTTGTGGTGAGGTGGGGGTCGGTCTCTGCTCCCAAGTAACAAGTGATAGAATGAGAGGGACAGCCACAAGCTGTTCCAGAGGAGGTTTAGATTGGATATTAGGAAAAATTTCTTCACTGAAAAGGTTGTCAAGCACTGGAACAGGCTGCCCAGAGAGGTGGTGGAGTCACCATCCCTGGGGGTATTTAAAAGATGCTTAGATGTGGCGCTTAGTGACATGGTTTAGTGGTGGACTTGGTAGTACTAGGTTAACGATTGGACTCAAGGGTCTTTTCCAACCTAAATGATTCTATGATTCTATGTGTCAACCAAGATCTTTCTTCAATAGCAGATGTTGCACTGCTTGAACAACATCTGTCTGAACAATAACGAGCCATTTCTATTTATTGACGGTATGGTAAGTCATCGCTGTACTTACATAACACCATTCACTGTGTGGTTTGAGACAATTTTAATAATTTTCATGAAAAAAAAAGTCACACGCTGAAGATATTTAAGTCAGACCTGAGAAGAGTTAAGGGTAGCAGAGGGCTACAGCTCAGAAGAAATTTCACTGCTGATTTCACTATTGCTCTGTCAAGACACCAATGGCAATGGCCATGTAGTAATTATTTCCTTTTCATATAATCAGAGACTGTTTCAACAATCACTTCACATATAAACACCTTCTGTGAATGTAGTGCTGTCAAGATAAGGTATATTCCTATGTATGCCACAAGAAAGATCATGTTACAGGTTCTCTCTTTTGTCTTTTCATCAGTAACTTTCTGCCTTTTGGTTTCTCTTCCTTTACATAGTTTCTCTTCCCCCAAATCAAATCACCTCTCATCCTTACCTTTCTTTTGGTTACCTCATCTTTCTGCTCCCCTTTAGCGTCACATTTCTCAGTCAGGCTATTGAATCCCCAAGGAATAGGAAAGGGTAGGACTGAGCCTTAGAGTTTTCTCTTCAAAGCCTCCTGGTACAAAACCTGTACTCTTTTGAAAAAAGCAAATAAAAGGGTCCACAGGAACTCTACCATTTTTTTAAATAAGTGGCACAAACCAATTAGAGAAATGCCTAAATCAGACTTCAGAATGACAGAAATATTCAAAATGTTTTATGTTTCCAGGATTTTCTAACAGCATTTGCCAATCCTTTGAAATGCAGATGAATATTAAGGGAAACATTTTGAAAAAGAGGTCCCCAACTTGAATGCAAAATTACACACAATGCACAGAAGGTTTTTAAACAAGATGTCCTAGTCACTCATGCAAACAGGGCACATATAAATATCAACATGCAGGGACAGGGCCCCATCCCCAGCTTATGCAAAGTGGCAGTGTCTCACTGAAAAGCAATCCTGCTGCCAGGGAACGTGAGCGGAGAAATAAGCCTAAATTTTGTTGTCAGCAATAGTGGCAGCATCAGTATAACACTACAGCGCTGCTGTACCTTATACAGGTCGAACACTTCCCACGCACCATAAACCTATAGAAATGTGCTTAATAAGCAAAACTGAGTGCATTTTGCTCTTACCCTTCTCATTCTTTTAGACTTGTTAGGAGACACCTTGAATGTGAGTCTTGACCTTGCACTGGGGACCTGTATCAGGTGCCCCCGGCCTCACCTCCAGCTGCCAGGGACAGGACCTACCCCCTCGTTTCAGATCCCCCTTATGTATCTCAGGTCACCATATGTAGTCTCAAAGGCACTCATTTGACCTCTAGTAAAATAATCCTCCAAATTTTGAGGGACCCCAGAGGAACCCCTCTGATGGCTGCTATTGCTGCAAAGCAGGGGGAGAAGGAGATATATTATCCAGTGGCCCCCCCTTGAAATGGCCCTGATTGGACATATGTAAGCATTAAACCCCCAAGGACAAACACCTCATAATATAAACATAACTTCCATAATGTCAGTCAGCAATTTATTAAGTATTCAGAGATCATTTAGATAATTTTGATTCTTTTTTTAATCACAGAAATTATTTATAAATGGTTATTCCCATCCTGTTCTCTCTTCTGATGCTTCAATTTCCACGAGATACATAAAACAGTATAATATCATGAACTAAAAATAGCACCAATAGGATATGAAAATGTTAGCAGACCATACTGACAATTCCCTATTGATTTTCCTTCCAATAATATGAGATTAATAGGACAAAAGGCATTAATGCAATACAGTCGAGATCTCACAGTTAAAATACCAGACTATTACGCTGTAATAATAGCTAACAGTACTGTACCTGACTAGTATGGCATCTGTATAATATGACGCAATAGTACGGCATGGTACATTAAGGATACAAGCTAAATAAAAGTCACGGGTTTTTTTTTTATGTTAAAGAAAATGATACAGTCCTGCAATTACTGACCAGGAAAGGAAAATGCTAAGGATTAAAATACAATAAAATATCTTTACATTTAAGCACACTGTGATGGAGAAGCATTAACTGGAGTAATTTTCTGTGGTTTAGTTTTATTATTTCTCAAGATGAGTTGTAGCTGCCGAGACTATTATTATCATTTATATGATTGGGGCTTATGCAATGTTTCATTGTAAACAGAGCACACTTTTCACAGCCATGAACCAGAGTTCATTACAAGAGGGTTTCTCTCCGTTATGAAAATCCATATTGACTTAGCTGCAGAGCTGTTACCAAAGTGAAGCCAAACACAGCCTAAGGAGGACTTCCAGCCACAAATATGACACTTAAGTCACTATTTTATGACACTGGAAGAAAAGCATCCTAGTGCCCAGTTTCCCGCAATGTGGCTAATGTTATGTCAACAGTTTTCACAGCTGGGTACAGAAAACTGTGAGAAACTTAACAACTCTCAAAACCTAAATATTAGCATCTATTACTGGTTCTATATTCTTCCAAGGTTTTACTCAGTAGGCCTGTTTAGGAAATTACTTAGGGTTTGCTTGTGTAATTTCAATAAACGTCTTAAGTGACTGTAAAATAACAGTATAAGACTGTAAAGCTATTCACTGTAATAAGTGGGCTTGTGATGAGAACATCAGCATTTTAAAAAGTTCTGAGCTGCTACATCATAATGCTCTTTGAAGAGGAAAAGAGAGCCTCCCTATAATTCTGATTCTCAGCTTGGTCTTTAGTTTCATAAACAGGATGTGCAAATTAAGCACTTTTAGGTGTAATTGTAAGGCAAACCTTGCTTGGTCTGGGGAGGTGGAAAAATTCTAGCAACTGTATCTAAATTGTTTGGATTGAAAACGCTGCCTAGTTATTTCTGCTCGAGGAGAATGAAGCTGGACAGTGCATACAAAGCACAACTCTATGCATGCAAAATGATTCAAAACTGGTTATTGTGGATGTGGTCATATGAGCGTAATTTGTCATGAGCCAAAACTCATCCAGATCTTCAAGGTCATGAGTGGTGATACACAAGTCTTCTAAAGAGAATCCAAAGGGTAAGTAATCACAGGTAATTGCACTGAATCAGTATTTTTTCTGCATAGCTATTACTATATGTAACACATTTTTATGTATGTGCTACAATAATTTTAACAGCAGCACTACAACCCTCAGAAGCTATGGCCATCAGTCTGGCTCTTCTCTGAGGAAAGTAAGAAAAGATTAAGGAAGCCAAAATGCCCACTAATTTACATTTGGGTTAAGGTATCTCCTATTCCCCTCCCATATCAGGGAAAAAAGGGACACTGCAGTTCCTGATGCTATGACCAGCCTGCCCCACAATGTCAGTCTTTAGCATCCGAAGAAGAGGGTCACCTTTCTGATGGATTTCAAGAGATCTCAACAGCACACAGGCTTTGTTTGGGTCTCGCTTGGGTGCTAGGACTATTTTCCCCAGCAAACACAATTATTTCCCATCATATGGAATATTGTGTCAGTTCAGAAATCAAATTAGCTGTTATCTGTTTCAGCAAAAGCGCATCTATCCNTGCAAAATAATAAGAGGGGAAGTTAAATGCCAAAAAATTATCTCGGCTGTGCCATGGCTGGGCTAGCATTGTGTCTGATCCTGTCCAACAGTTAGTGCACGGAGAAGAGCAATAGTAATAATTAGAGGGGCAGCAGTTCTTAGCACAGAGATGGCTTATTTAACACCAAGAGAAGAAGGAAGAGGTCAAGATGGAGTGAAATCAGAAGGGCAGAGTGGAAATTAATCAGTTACTCTTTTTTGCGCCCCCTCCTAACAAAAGATCAATGAAAAAGAAAGAAAATAACACAAAATAAATGGAAAGGAAATCCTTTTCGTGCAGTGTACTGGAAACTGCAAAATTCACAATGTTTCACAGTCAGTTGTGAGTGCCTGGCACAAAAAATAATTCAGCGGGATTTTTTCAAAGGACTGAATAATTTTATAGGCTTTTGACATTTGCTCTTATGCAGGCAAAGTATGATGAGGAAAATCAGAGCTTGTGTCTCAGGGCAGTAAACTGATTGTCTGCAGGCATCAGCCATGTACTCATGTGCTTTACCCCTGCCCTGTAACATCACTAAGTTGTGTAGATGCATTGTGGTAGATGAGGTACATCAGTTATTTAAGACTTCAGGTGTTACTGTCCACCACCAGAGCAAGTCACCCTAATTAATTGATTAAAGGACCAAGAAACAATAAGCTTTGCCTCTTCGGTGTTACTTAATCTGAGAAGTGGCTCTGTGATAACAGCTCCTTCCAAAGAGGCTTCAGGCAAACCACAAGAGCCTCCTGGTACCCAACATCCCCTGTCCCCAGCCTCAAGCTTATCTGTCAGATATTTAAATATAAAATATGGAGCACGCCTCTTTAAGGCAGCTCTAACCAGCAAAGTTGGAGGGTTGGTGCTGCCCATGGAAAAACCACAGAAACCACCTTAACAGATCATTTCATTGACTGCAGGATGACTGGGGTAAAATTAGTCAAACCTGATGAGGGAGTCACTAGAGATATGTGTTTACCTTCCTGTCATTATCGTATCTGTATTTGGAATACCTACGCTCTCAAAGCATGCCTACCGTCAGAGCCTATTGGCAACACCCTTAATCATCACGTTCTCTGTATTTCTGTGCATCTCTCTCCCTCTCTGGTATTTTTAATATATCTTGCTTCTGCTTTCAACTCATCCACAAAGCTGTCAATTTTCTGAAATGTTTCTCTCACTCTCCTTCTCCATGCATGTCTACATTTCTGACGGTATCTAGATAACTCAAACAAAAGACTGAGCATCCTGTTTTAAAAGTGAGCATATTCAGTATTGCCAGCCCATTCTGGTACATGTGAAGCCATTTAAAAAGTTGGTCTGTTTGTGTGCAGTGCTGTAATGAGGTCTCTTGGACAGCAAAAAACCCACCACACACCCCTCTGAGGAGCCACTGACACCCTTAGCTGAAGACTCAATTTAGTCTGGGGTCCTGGACTTTCTGTTCCTTTATTAAATTCAATTTATTTTCTTTTCACTGTATTTGCCCTGATTCTTTTAAACATTCCTACTATCACTCTCCCAATCTTTGTCTGTTACACGCTGCCAAAACCACATCCATGATATTTAGAGGGAGCTGATTTACAGACGAATTATAACAGATTAGATGAATAATAAATGGATTCTAACAGACTGACACCTTTTCTTTGCCTTTGCTGAAAAGATGTTGCAGGTTTATCCCCAGCCTGCAGGAGACCTAAATATCTCTAAAAGGCAGAAGGACAACCAATGTGGTAAAATCTATATGGTTCAATGAACCTTTTTTCCTCACTGGGTCTGGGCACAGTAGGACTCTTCTGGGTTGTTTTTTTTTATTTCTTTCCTTTTGCTTTCTTTTCATCCAAGAGGTGAAAACTACTGGTTGGCATCCCCTTCAGAGAGCATTAGCCAAACGTGCAGGTGTCAATTCACTCCCTGTCCCTGCCAATGTCCCAGCTGGTCTCTGTTTCTAGCCCTCTGTCAGACCAACACTGCTGTGAGAACCTCCTCAACCTGCAAGAAAATTCATTGTTTATCATTTACTGCCCAGGTAATCAGCTTCGGTGGTCCACATGATATGAAATCACCCCTCTTTTTAACCTCAGCACCCCAAAGTTCAGGCCCATGTGTTTTTCCCATTTATTTCTCTGCTCTCCGGAGACCTCCATGTGGGAAAAAAGAAAATCACCTTAATTTTTAAAAGTTTACATCTTATCCTGCCTCTGGGATTAGTTTGTTTGCTTGGGACATGTGGCTGGTGTAGGAATCGTAATATTTCAGAAGATAGGTTAAAATTTCATGTGGAAAATACAGGCTGAGCATAGAGCAAACACCAGAGAATCAAAGATTGTTTTCCCAAGCAACTTAATTGAGTAATTTAGGGCTGGATTCTGAAGGTGCTGGCATCGGTTTCAAGTATTCACCACTCTTTGGGATTCAGTCCATGAGGAGAGAACCAATGGTCCATAGATAGGCAGTTATGTTTTAAAGCTATCTCCCAAGCATCATCTGTTCTTTACAGAATTGAACAGACTAAATAACAGTGTCAAGAGAAGGACACCTTTTTGTTTGCTGAACTAGGATAAACTTCCCAGATTACTGGCAAACACCGGTGAACATATTTTCTCCTTAGATTTAACAATTTTTTTTAAAAATCTTTGAGAAAAGCTACAGGATTATTTTGAAGATAATGTCCCTAGGCACACCTGTGAAAGCACCTCTTCATTGTTTAATACAAATGTGTTAAAACGCTTGACATTGAATTATATTTTCATTCACTTGCCCTCAGACGGAGTGCACATACATGATTCTTCCTTCCTTTCCTAAGATTTTGAATTTTGCACTTGGAAGTTGATCTCTTTGCCCCAAAAATCTTGATTTCCCTGAAAACTTATTCCTGAGTTTTTTCTCTCCCCAGATGTCTATGCTGAAGACTGAAATACTCTAGCTTATATTAGACCATTCATCCCTTCAGAATTTTTACCTGAATTCATCTGAGCAAATGAACAGCAAATAATAATTAAATAATTAATTTTGACATTTCAATTCTTCATTCTTTAGCCTTCAGGATCAATGCTGCAAGGAGAGCAATGGGGGCTGCGCAGAGGCCATTGGGAGGAGGCAATACTATTTATTAGTGTTACTTTTTGGTTTTTGTTTGTTTCTTACCTGTAAATTTGGGACAAGAATGTTAAGTCACTTCCCTTGCTGAAAACTTAGAATGAGATTGTGTGAAAAAGTTAGTATTCTGAAGTACACAGAATACGCTGAATTATAAAGCAAAATGTTACAATAATGGTAGAGCAAGAATATTTCTAGTAAATATTTTTATGGGTTTTTTGTTTGTTTTCGTTTGTGGTATCATGAATAAAGAGATTAGGTAAAGCTGTATTATACTTGCCTTTGCTGTTTAAAATGTAGGCTCCAACAACATTATACAAAGAGGATTCAGTGCTATTGACATATTTCAGTTTGTTAAAAAAGAAACCATATAAAGAAATAGATAAACAAAAGCATATGGTAGCAAGGAGAATTGTTAATTATGTGATGTCAGTGCTTATGTACTAATGTAGTGCATGCCCCTTCATGTTCTGTACATCCGCAAGGATGCAAGGATATAAACATTTACACATAATTTTTGAATGTAATGCAGTACAATTATTCTGCAAATCCAAGAAATAATAACACTCAGGAAAAACTGTTAACAATTGGAAAACATAGCAAACAATGTAATAAGCATATAAAGCTACTTATTTTTGCCTTAGGAACTAGATTTTCTCAGGATGGTTTAGGTGAATAAATGCAATACTGTATGTGCCACACTTGGAATTTTTATGTTATGAGCAGATTTTTGTTACTGCTGCAAATAGAAATCCTAGCTCTCAGGAAGAAGATAGTCCTAAGTCCTTGGACAGTCCACACTGCCTGCTGTTGACTGCCTTTCACACATCAGCAAGGACCATATTTAAAATTTATTTGGTGAGCTGTCCACTACGGAAATGTCTGGACTTGCTGTACTCATATTACAACGTGGCCCAACCCTCCTTTCAGCTAAATTAATTCTGCAAGATCTCCTGTGTCTGCCATCAGGCCCTATATAGTAATAAAGTCATTATTTATTCCTGAGAAGTCATTGCTCATTACTGAAGACATTACCAGCTTGCACTGAGTAAATTGCGGACCCTGGCAAAACCGGAAAATGATTCACGCAATCTTAAACTAAAATAATTATAACACTTAGTAATGATGCAGCTCTTCACATCCTCAAAGTGATGAATGAAGATGAATTAATTACTCCTTCCAACACCCTGTGAGGGGACACCTGTTTCTATTTAGATGAGAAAGCCGTTGAAGGGTCACCAGAGTGGAGGAAACCGGGAAGATACTCCTACAGAAATCCTCCTGTGGGGACATCCTGAGCTGGAAGGATGATATTTCTCCCTGCAGAGGGGCAAAGACAGTGCCCAAGGATGTGTGAGAATCTACTCTTCTACCCCAGCCCTGTCTTCATACCAGTGTCCACTGGTACCTGGCAATGAATTATAATACATACTATGTTTTCTTAATAATTCCTGAAGGGCCAGAGAGCAGCAGGCAGCCTATGGTGACCATTGCTTTCAACCCAGCCCTCCTTCTCCATCTCTTTTCCCAGGAAAATGGATTCAAAAGGACAACTGGGTCCCTCTTCCATGACGTAAAGACACAACCATGAATGCAGTGAAGCCCCACCAGAGGCGTTTAGTGACAAGAACTAAACAAAAAGCAGGGCACCTCATCATGATCACTGTGGGAGGAGAGCACAGGCACTGAAATGGCTTCTCCAAGACTTTTCAGGCAAACTGTAGCCAAGCCAAGAACGAAAAACTGCACTTGCTAAATTGAAATTCTTCTGCTGCATTGGCTCGGACTCACTCCGGCAGATCTGTTTGACCACCCGGTAAAACAGAAAGCTGACTCTAACGGTGTTTTTAAATGCTCTTTGAAAATTACACTTGAAAGACACCTCCTCCAGTATTTTTCCCACTCCTCAACCCCCAAACCAGAAAAAAACAAGAGCCATGAGATAAAAGCCCAAACCAAAACAGAATATGTGACCTGAGAATATCTGTAGAGGCTTTTTAAAGTTTGAACTTTTCTCTTTTTCTACTGTAGAAAACATGCTTATTCCACAAGTGTAAAAATTTGCTGTACAGAACGCAAGGCTATTAGCCTTTTGTTCCTGTAGCGTAATGCCAACACATATTTGAAATCTTGTTTTATCTAATATGCCCTGCTTTGCTCTTGAGAATAATAATAACTCAAGCAGCTGATATTTAAAGAAACAGAAATTCTATAGGTCTGATCCACCTTGCAGTTCTGGATATGCTAACAACTCATTCATTATGTAAAATGCTTCCTTTGATTATAGCTATTTTTCTATCGTTAATAATCTATCAGCACTTTGATTTTAAATCCTGATTATCAGTGGTTTGCAACAAAACATCTTCAAAAATACCAAGATTCTTGATGTTGACAGAAGAAAGAGAGAAGAATTTGTGGAAGATTAAATGGAAACAAATACATTAAGGCAGGCAGTCTGGATAAACAGTTGGGCAAAAACCTCTTTGCTGGGTGTCAGTGCAGTGTTGCTTTTTTGGAATGCATAGAAGTGAAATACACTCGAGCTGCACACAGTGTAAGTCTGTAGTTTATACCAAGGGCTATAGTGACACATCCAAAGTAACTATCTTTGGGATTTTTTCTGGCACTACGAAAACTGTAAGAAATTCAGAGCTTGATTTTCTTCTTCCTTTCCTCAAAGTAAGTCAGCAATACCACCAGTAATGTCAATGGTGTTATACCTGTGTAAGATTGGGGTGGGAGAGAGGTCAATCAGCATCCTAATTTATTGCTTCATGTCAAGCTATTATTTTTCTTTTTAGGGCTCAGCCTTATGGTTCCCCAGCACAGCAACTGAAATCAGTGGTACTGTGCCTGGCCAAAGGTTACTCGCAACAAAAAATGAAAAAGAGTTTGTTTCTTTTTCTTTTTTAAAATGTATACAGAAAGCCCCCAAGCCTGTTTGCTCCCTTTTTCTCCCCACAACTTTTCAATACCAAAAATACAGCCTTTGTTACATGCTGTGGTGAGCCTGGAGAAGCAGCAGTGCACCATCACAAGGACCGCAGGAGCAAAGAATTTGGAAGCAGGAACATTTATATTCAGATTCCTTTCTTGTTTTTATGCCCGTTCAATTAAAAATCTAAAAATCATCTGGATTAAAATACACTCATTGCTAGCCCACCTCACTGGGCAATTAAGGATGACTAAGTTCAGAGTTCACTCTCCAATCATAGTTATTAAAGATATGCTTTCAGTAATTATTTATTTCCCCTAAGAAAAAGAAAAAAAAGAATACCAGCAAGACCTATGAGGCCAGGACATGTTTTATTTCTGATCGCTCTTGCACAAAATGGACAAGTCCCACTCACACCCGATATGGTGGTTTTATTTCAAAGGTGAAAAGAAAACTGCTCTATTTTTACAAGTACTGGCAACAGGTATTTAAGAGATGCTCAGGAGTGCATCGAAGCAGGTCGCTTGGCCAAGCCCAGGTGCACGCAGAAAGGACATGTTCATCATGGTTATCTCCAAGCACCCAGCGTGGAGTGTTGGGTTTCTGACCTTCATAGCATCCTTGCTCGAAGAAGACATTAAAGCATTTCCCACCGCATACTTCCTCCCATCTCTTTAGGGACAGTTACGCTGTGCTTGTTGCCATTATTTTTTTCTTTTTTTCAGAAGATGCCTTAGGCTGGATCTCCCTTCCCTTCTGCTGTCCCAATAAGGACATCATCTGCTGTTCAGAAACAACTGACAACAGCCCCCTTCCTACATGTGAAATCCCCATACTGTCTCTAGAAATTTCACTGAAGCAGCAACGATAACAGTCACAGGTGAAAAACAGTCTCATCAGGATATTAATGAGATACTGTCTTTTTACTGTGAAAAAAGCCAGACACTGAGGGAGAGCTTAGCACAGAATAAGGTCCTACATCCTATAACCACCCAGTAATAATATACTTACTAATACAGATATCCTTCACACCATCTCTTTGATAAGTCTTCTAGTTCTAGGGTAAGCATATTCTTTTAAAGCTACCAGCCCTACAATCCCCAGCGTGTGGTAAAGATTACTTGGTGTTTATTATAGCTGTAAACATTTAATGACTGATGATTAAATGCACAGTGAACTTATTAGAAACGGAAAGATTTAATTAAATGTACTTGGCAGGAGATGTAAATTTAAAATTAGTTTTAATAATTCTGCATAAAATGTAACATTTCTTGAATAGGTGCATCTAATCATGAAAGGCATTTTTTCTTTCCTCTTATTTTTACATCTTAAGTTTTAATCCACTTTTCTGTTTCCCCTTTGAAACACCAGGCACTGATTTAAAGGGAAAAGGTAGAACAAAAATTGTCACACAGGTCAAACAATAAAACATGCTCCTGGCAGGCCCCCTGCTAGGAATCCTAAAAATATTCCTTTAATGCCATTTAAGAAATAGCAGAAACATTTGTTTGAAGAAATAACATTACCCCAAACAAGGAAACTAGCAACTCAACTAAACAAAGCATTTCTGCTTTTTCCTTCGTTCCCCCAGGTTTTGACTTGGACCACATTCACAGGAATAGTTGATATCAGCAGTGACAACACATTCTTTATTCAGTAACTTCTCATTACAGATTACTACGTGGTAGAAGACACATCAGCTTCCCATCATCTGCATCGCATTACTCCAGGTTTCCCAGAGTCAATGTAATGTGCAATTTTATTATTGCGGCATTGTCAAAATCCAGCCATTTCAGGTTTAGAGGTTTTACCTACAGTCCGAAGCCATGGACAACTCAGTACTCCTCGTTATTGTTTGTGAAATGCATGCATTGCTGTATTTGATACAGTTTAATGAATAGATGCTCTGATTATGCGTACCATTTAATGTAACTCTTATTGTAACTCTTATTGTGTATCATGCTTCTGTTTTACTAATTTTCCTTTTTTTGTTCGGCCATCTTTGGTGCTCATATGTGTTATATTTTGCCTGGGACACCGACTACTCCAAGGGCCAGCATGCCTGTGAGCTTCTGGATCAGAACCCTTTGTAACGAGCAAGATTTAGATGTGATTATTTTATCCCCTAATGGCTCATTTCGAGACGCTAACAAAAGCCGAGTACTAAGCTAAGAATAAGGAAACATGTTAATTTTCTCCCGTAATTTAAATACATAAACTAGCTTTGACTCTGTATACCCTGTTTCCCAAGTGCTGAGTCTTCAACTAACTTCTTCCTAATCACCTTTCCCTAGTTTTTGAAAAGGTATCCCTCTCTCCAGTCGTCCTCCTCAAATGACATTTTAGATAGCAGAAAAAAACAAACCAGCATTATAAATAACTTTAGTGTGTAATTATTCCTTTTCCACATTGCACCCCTGTTTAAACGGAGGTGAGTGGAGAGATCTCCAGCATGTGAATGGAAGGGTGCATATTGCATACCAACACCATGGTTTCTTATTTTCATGTTTCATTTTATGCAAGTTAAAGACAAATACAGCTGCTGCTGCCTTCCCCAGGAGTCTCAGGCGCTGGTCAAGGACACAAACAGCATCCGCAATCAAGCTTATAACGTATTTTTCATGGAAAGCAAGAAGCATTAATAGCCGGGGAGAGGGTGGGGGGAGATCTGTGCAATTTTGTTTGGAAAGATAGCCGACATTTTCAAAGAACAAATACTGTACATTCAGTACAGCTTCTTTAGTGGCTTTCATGTTATAGGAATATTTGCCAGTGATGAAAACGCTGCAGAGCCAATCAAACCACACTGCTATACAGCCCACCACGCTAGGAGCCCGGTGTTTAAAATAACCCTTATGCATTATTCATTAAGAGTTGATGTTTATGCAAATCAAAGAAGCATATGCCCACCTGGCCATCATGGGTTAATAGCAACAACAAAAACAATAACAATAATAATAATAAAAAAAACCACGCGGAGCATTTCCTCAAGCAAACTAGCAAGCTTTGAGCCATCCCCAGAATCTATATAATCAACGATAATTCTCCTTCATTAAATGCATCAAAGAACTGCAATCCTTACCTGGTTAGCTTTGTAGGACCCTCAGATTTTCTGGATGAAATAACTGACTGTGTGTGCAACCAATAAAACTGAACTGAAAAGCTGATTAAGGGCACTTACTTAATGCAAAGCCACTCACTGAATATTCATATGATGCCTGTGTTTATGCAAATTAAAGCAAAAGAAAGCCCAAGGGGATTGGTTGCCATATCCCACAAACACTGCGTACAGCAGAAAAATAGAGAATAGTGACAAATAAATATTGAAAATCTTATCTGGGAAGGAGAACGAGGAGTATAGTAAAATATTAAAAGTCTTACATGAATTACAGTTTATAAAAGCTTTATCTAATCATATCATTTTTAGGTCTATCAGGTATTTTTCTACAATGTGTTAATCTGTAATTATTGTCATCCTACAAGATAGTATCACTAATGTTTGTTGGCTTTATTTATTCTGCAACTGTGCAGCCAGAGTCCTTAAGCATATCAAGAAGGTGAAAAAATAATTACAACAAAAATTATAGTGTAATACATTAGGAACAAAACCCATAGGCTTGTGTTACACTTTATTAAACCTTTCATTTGAGGCTGTCTTCTCAAGCAAAAAGATAGAGAAAAGTAGCGTGTGCCAGTAGGAGCCTGTTAAAAATGAAATTTAGCCCCTGCTATCTTAATTTTGTTGTGTAGCTGCTTCGTTCCAGATGCAGGCTCATATGTGATACAGCTAATATTGTTGCACTGGGCTTTGTCTCAGTCTAAAGTAATTTTGAAAATACCTTGGTTTTTTACAATTAAAAAACAAAATACATATGAAATTTCTATAAAGTGTTATTTCTCAAATCAGGTTCAAATATATCTATTCAAGTTCTTAATATGGTAATCACCAAAACTGATAATGCTTTTTTACAATGACATATTTAAAGATCAGAATGATATTGTATATCAGCATTGCTGTTTCCCTGATAAGCAAAAATATATATAAATAGAAATCATACTCTTATGTGGTGTATTTTATTTTAGCCTTTTCCATTTATTTCCATCAACAAATTACACTTTCAAGAGAGGTTCCCATTTGTAGATAGCCATTCATTAATTCATTGTTATTCATTAATCCATTGTTATTCAATTTTTTAAGAGGATCAGATGAAACCATCTCATACAAGATATTTGAATTACGGATCCATAGGTTAGTCTGGCTTGTAAGTTTTGTGTGGTTTCCAATGATATATATTGTCTGCTGTTAGCAGCTGAAAAAACCCACCAAAGCTAAACCCAACAGAAGCTGGTGCTCCATGGGCATGCATGAACAGGAATCACTGGTTTCTAGGAAGCTGATGGGCTCCCCTTCCTGGCAAGATGAGCTGAGATCAAATGCACCTTGTCAGAAAGTGGAGGAAATCAAGGTCTACCCTTCCACTGCAGGAAATCAAGGTCTTCCCTTCCACTGCAGGAAATCAAGGTCTACCCTTGGCTTCATCACCATGGAGACTCCACTGCCAGTTTTGCTTGTGAAGACCGTCTCATTCCCACGTGTTTCCACTAGTCCTGGAGAGGGCTGGGGAATTTGCCAGACTAGCTTATGACTTCTGAGTTGATGCCATTGCTTGTTGTGAGATTCAGGACCATGCTGCAAGGCCACCGGCTGCAAGGTGCCAGCGGGTATGTCATGTTGGTACCTCATCAAGGGCAAAGAGACTCTTTGGCCATGAGATGCCAAAGCCCCGCGTGGGTGGCAGATGGTACAACGCTGAGGGCCCCAGCAGGCAGGGACAGGCTGCTCAGAGTGGGCAAAGGAACCAGGGTGCTCTGCTTGGCTGGAAGTGAATTCCTGCCTGGCTGAGGACTTCTAAGGCAAGAAAGCTAACCATCGTGGGGAGAGAAAAAGTGAGGTGCCACACAGCTTGAAATAAAAGCTGTGTCCTGAAAGATGAGCTTCCCAAAAATCTCAAAAGATTCTGGAGGAGTAGAAATGTGCTTATATATATCTAATAATTTGTCTTGATTTATGTGAAGGATATCTGGGGAAAAGGGCAATTGATTGCAAGGGCAGAAGGCAGGGATGGAGATCAAGAGGCCAAGAGAAAAGGCATTCAATTTGGCATTCTATCTTGCACAGAGGAGCCTGACGCCTGGAATAGGGGTCTCAGGAGCAGCTGAGTAATAAATATCCAGCAGGAGATTAATCCACTGATGAGTATAACTATGTGTATTTAAAAAAAAAAA
>WEKW01017836.1:28519-48764 GCA_013389905.1 Sula dactylatra | reverse complement strand
GATGCAATATGGACAAATTCCAAGTGGAAAGCTGGAAATTTCCAGATACATGAGCAACGTCAGCTGTACACACTACCAAAACTGATGTACTTCCTAATAAAGTAACAGTGTTTTTACAGAGTATGTGGCTTTATTCGCTTTTCCTGAGAAGAGACAAAGGTTCCCACCCAAGGTCTATAACACAGTTTGCTAACACAGTTAATAAGCCTTTTTTTGTAACCTTAGAAAAAACCATCCGAGAATGCTGGGTCTCCATTTTCTTTGTAAATACAAACCAGTACTGTCCTTCTCCTACGTACCCTACATGCAGCAGGGAAGGGTTGATGTTTTTATGAACAGTCAACATATGACAACAGAACTAAGACATTTGATATAAAAAATTGTCCCAAACTATTCTCAGCATTTCAGATACTCCTCTTGTTTGGTTTCTCAAAGAAATTTTTTTCACAGCTGAAGCAAGGTGAAAAAAAATATATGTTTATCTTATGTAAAGCATGTAATAGAACAAAATATATCTGTTCAGAATAATTTTTCAGAAAGTTATGTTCCCTGAAGGATGGAGCCATTCAGAAAAAGCATTCAGAAAACAGCACACTTCTTTTTTTGTTTCTTTATTGGGTTGTTCCTAAAGACAATTCTTATGGCGACAATGTGTTTCCCATTTTGCCAGGGGAGGAGACCTGAGAACAGTACCTCTCTCAACAGACAGGTTAATGACAACGACAAAAGGTTTATTACTGGTGACTTACAAGCAGATGAACATCACAGCCAACAAGTCCCAGATACCATATACACCATGAACAGGCTACAGAGGAGTCCACTAAACGTGCGGGTGTCAAAGAGCTCCCTGGATGCCCTCCCCAGTGTAAGCAGACAGCTTTTGGTCCCACAAGGAAACCTTTGGGGGGGGCAGTACATTGGCCAGAAGAAGCACACCCAACTGCTGCTTCAGTAATGGTGTGGTTAATGCATCAAACCTCGCTGTTTTAATATGAATATACTTCTATAGATATGGATCATAATGCGACATTCAAAGTCTAGCAATTATACTTCTAAGAAAATCTTACAAAACAGAAATTGACTGCTTAATGCTTACCAATTAATATGCCTTTGATGACAGTACAATGGAAGAAAAACATAAAAGCAATTTTTGTGTCTCAAAAGGCTGAGCAAATACTAACATCTTGAGAGACCTAAGGCAGTGTTTGTCGGCAGAAGTGTTCTTTGCTCTCTGCAGTGTGCAATAAGAGCTGTTTGGCAGTATGTTGTTTAAACAGACTATCCTTGAGCAGTGTTTGAAACTCTCAATGCTAATAGAAACCACAGACCTATTGGATGGCTGTGAAGGTCTCAAACTGTGGTGCTCAGGCATCACAGCTATCATTGTTATAGACCAAGTTCAATGAATATGTTACTTTCATTACTTCAGAGATAAGAACAGATAAGTGGAACTTTCATGACCATAAAATAAAAAAAAAATAAATTGGGAGGTGAACAAAGAGATTAAAGTGCTGTCAAGATTTCTGTAGACTGTGAACATTACAGATTTCAACGCTGCCTGTAGGTGTGTTGGGTGCTTTGCACCCATCAAAAATGAAGCTAAACATAATAACCACGTGTCAGAGTTCAGTAGGTAAAAATAACAGCATTATTAGTTGAAGGAGCGAATTCATTATAATGCCTAATTTGGGAACTATTTGAACACTGGGAGTTTGCAATGTGCATTTGAACATTATTGGATTCTTATCCTCTACAGGAACGATTAAGAAAGCAAAGAGGATGGAGGAGAAAATACAAAACATGGAAAAGAGTCTTCAAGAGAAAAGAAAGACCCTAGGCTACATTTTTTCAAATTTGGTCTTTCTCTCATACCAATTCCATTCCCTGTGCCTGTGCAGGACCTCTGGGTACGTGCAGAAGAGACTTCATAGTCACACTCCAAAGAGCCATATAAGCACCCTAATGATCATTTATATTTAAATTAGTGAAACTGCATGGTTTCACTAAAAATCTGTGTAACCACTTTTGCCATTCTGAGGTTGCACTAAAAAATAAAATTGTTAGTAGAAGTGAGGGCTAACTATTCTGACTTTCATAACAAAAGCTAGAAAGTCTCTGTAGGGGCACAAAACCTAGTACTTCAGAATAACTCAAATATCCATACCAAAATTAATTACACTGAGGTGTGAAACCCCAAAATCAGATAGAATTCTACTTCAGTTTATAACTGAAAGGGTATAAACAACTTTCAAGTTGCTCCAAACCAAAGTGAAAATACATTTTCTGAGTTGTAGGACTGGTCTACTAATGCAGCAACAAACTCTAGAGCAGGATAGGTGGTGATCATCTGTAGCCTTTGCATAAACCTGACACTCAAGATGCCCACCTTAATGGTTATGAAAAGATTCACAGGCAAACTGTGAAGACCTTTTGGTCTTTACAATCAGACTTCACTGCTGAAAAAATCTTGCAAAAAGAAAGTCTTCAAGTTTTTCAGTGGTGGTTGGGAGAGAGGTATTTTTATTAGTTTTCTTGTATTCTGAAAAAAATCCATTTTCATTGAAAAGAAGTGAACTGCTGATGATTGAAAATTAGCAGTTATTTGTGAGAAATATTTTCCAAACAATACTGCATTTGTCAAAACTTCAGTGAGGGATTACTGGAACACATTGCTCCTATAAGGCCATGCATTTCATTTTCAACTTTATTTATGTGACATTTACATGATAGTATAAATCACAATATAGCACTTATAAAAGTTGAAGTAGAAATAATCTTCTGGAACAAAACACTTCAATAAAAGGTTATTTTTATATTAAGTAAAAGTTTTATATTGTAGATTAGCATTTTATATTTTTTGTAGAAGTCTATTGTTATTTTTTGGGGTGCTAAAAACAATTTTCAGGGAGTTTGGCATTCCAACTTTTCTTTCTCTTCAATGATGAGAGAAAAATGTCAGAAAACCCTGTGGAGATGAGTTTCATTTGCAGGGGAAAAGGAAGTCTCATGAAAGAGTCCAAATGGCACAGAGCTGATGTGCCAGGGTACCACAATGAAGAGGAAGATTGAGGAATTTCTCTCCTCTCCTGCTCAAAGGGTCTTTCAATCATTTTTCTAGAGACAGAAGGTAAGATCAGGGCTGATTTTTTTAATTATCAGAGTTTCTGGAAACTGATCAGATTAAATGAACTATAAAGCTGAGAAGAGAAACAGCCCACAGTCCTCACTTCTGGCCAAATCTTGCAGGCTTTGGAGCAGCAGCTGTAACTCTTACGAGTTTATCAGATGTCTCCTGCTATTTGGACATTTCCTAGAAGGGCCAGTTGCAATCAAGAGATTGCACGTAAATTTCCACATCTTTTTTTTTTTTTTTCTAATGAAAAGCCAAGTTTCCATCCCTCCTGACTCTAGAATGAAGCTCGCAGATATGAATTGAGTGCAAACACAGAGCCTCTGCACAAAAACTTCAAAACCAGAAGGCAAATAAAAATAACCCCAGATGACTATATGTATTTTCCAGCCGCTGCTGTGATTTCAGGACTCAGATGCTGGATGGCCTGGGGTCAGCAGTATTGCTGTTGCAGGCTAGCCCTGCCCCCATAGGACTAATCCTATTTGTTCCTTTATCCGATCTATGCCTTTTCCCTCTGATTTCCAGTGTTAAAAGTTGTGCTGCAGTGAGGGCAAAAATCAAAGGTGGAATTAGGCTTGCTGTGACACATTCACCATGCTATTACCCACACAATTAACAAAATAACTCACATCAGGGGTAGCTCAAGTGGACACTGCAGAGCTCGTGAGATAAGAAAAGTAGTTTCATTAAAATAATTCAAGAAAGAAAAAAATTAGAGAGCCTCATTTTACATGGCTGCATTAAACTATGAGAAACTCAAAAGGTTCAAAGGAGAAGTGGTGTGGCCAAAGGAGATCACAAGCAGCAAGAGACACCGAGGCTCTGGCAGGAGTTTCTGCTAATTCTGCCAAAGCTACAAAGTGGTCATGGAGTTCATTTTCTTCCTCTTGCTGACTACGCAGGGGGAGAGTGCTGCAAGAGGAGCAACAGCAATAGAATCACATCAGAAACAGAGTACCTTTGATTTTGTAGGATTTGGGTCTATGATTCAGCCTATCTGAAAGAATCATTTCCATACAGCTGGATATTCAAGTTCATTTTACTGGGTCCACATAAGCTCCTCATCTATTCAGCAGTAACTGCAGGTGCTCTTCACCCTGCGTGATCTGGTTAAAATTAATGACCCTTCTCCTGGGAGCAGACGTCCTCACAGGAGCCAACACTAAGATGTTACCTGATAAAAACGAAGAGATTTTTACACTTGTCTTTTGGGTTCTTTATGAAGAAGGGCTTCCCTCCTAAGACCACTGCATCTTTGGTATCACACACCCCACCAAAAAGCAAAATTTTTTAAAAAAGTGGTGCAATATTTGTGATGTTCTGATGAGCAAACAGTATATTGGCCCAACATCAAAAACCCACACTTACCTCTGCCTAAGCTGACTCCACACTTAAGTTGATACAGGCACAGATCGCCATGGTGCTGGCAAGCCTTAAGATCAGACTGGAGGCTGGACAGATGGGCAGATGAGGCCTCCTAGCATGACCAGCATGGAAATAAATAAATTCATTACTTTGGGCTGCTGAAATGGAGCCATGGCAGGGAGGACTTCATGGAGACCGGGATGTGCTAGGTGCCTGGGGCAATCTTCTTGGCAAAGTTCAGCAGTGGATAGCCCAGCAAAACCAAGGGCACGTAGCTGAGGACATTTCTGTCCCATCATCAAGCCTCAGATGGTTAGTTATTTTACACTGCTGTTGTTATTAGTTGCACCATGGTAGCAGTGATGGTCACAGTGATAGATATAGGCTTTGTGCTGAGCAAAGAACAGCCAAAAAAAAAAAAAATCTGTGCTTGAAAAGAGTGTACTGAAAGTCAGTGCAAGTCAGGGATACCCCTTGAGCAAGTAAAGACAACATGTACCTTTGCATGGTCATGCTTTCTGTAGATACCCCCATAGTCATCTCAGGAGGATCTAACAGGTATTGGGCCCACCAACTTCTCCTTTCACAAAGGCAATGGGTTGTAGCTGGCAAGAAGCTGCTGAGACAAATTGCCAGTGCTGGAAACAAACCTCCAGATTTTATTGTGTAAGATAGCAAGCCTGCCTGTCCTCACCCTTTATCTTTCTACGTATTTTAATAAATTCACCACCTGCCACAATTTCTGACCTTGCACTAGCTCCTTCCTTTTACTTGAACAGGATCTTTTGCTCTGTTACCTTCACATGCCACCCTTCACGAAGTCCTCACTCTGCATGTGCATGCTACTAACATTACTTGCGTTTTCCAGAATTGCTACAAAACAATTTGTGTTGTGCAACTCTTTGGTCTGCAAGCTCTTCTTACCTTCTTGTATAACATGAAGCATAAGGAGGATGTTGTGCCCGCTAAGAATTTCAAATGTTATTGCAGTAGCTAAGCAATGTATCAGTCAAGCTCTTTTTACATAATCCAAGTGGTGGATCTTTTCCGCTCCTTGTCTTCCACATTATACAACTAGAGAGCACCAGAGCTGATTTTGTTACTTTCTTGTAGCTTCAGCAATTTGCTCAATTTTATTGCATGAACCAAACAAAAAACCTGAACAACATAATGCAGGTCACGTGCTATAACCAAGCTGTGAATTTAGAATGGCCAAAAGCAAAATGTAAATTGGACAGCTAAATATCTGAGCTCGAACTCTGCTCTTTCTGCATATCCTCAGTAGTGAAGCCTGAGTGTTCAAATGTTATGAGAAGATGAAAGAATACAGAACTGAACTAAACCAAGGCTGATTTTCAAAGTCAAACAAATATTTGTGAAATGACTTTCTACTCTTTGTTCATTTCTATTAGCTGGCCAGTGATTGGGGACAGAAAATGTTCTTTTACTCCTTGGTTCTGATTCAGACCAAAGAACAAGCCACCTCCACATTTTTATATTATTTCTGTGTTGTGACCAGGGTGAGAGCAGAAACTCAATAACCTGTTTAAGCACCTTGACTTTCTGGAAGGCTTTCAAGTCGTTCACAGCAGAACTAGTTTCCTGCTCCCATTTCACATGGGTCACATTGCTCAGCATCCTCAGATTTATGGAGACAGTAAAACATTGCTGCAAACCTCATCTTCTGCTCTACTCTTTTGACCACATCATTCTTTTCTACAGCCTCCTGCTTTAGCTCCTCTTTTCAAACATTAGTTTTGCTTCCCACTTTGAAAGCCCTGCATGGACTTGGGAAGTTGGATCTCACTCTCAGTCCATGAAGCCACTTCTCTTGTACCACTCAAACAAATTATTTCACATTTTCTCCCATGCCAGTCCCTACTCTTGCAAGGAGCTCCCATCAGGATTTATGTTCCCCCTTTGAGCAATGAAGTGGGTGGGAGGAAGGAGAGTCATTGTAATGAGTGCCATTTGAATCAGTTGGGGATCCCCAGGCTGTAAGTCATTCTTATTTTGTTACGAAGAGTAAAGCAACAGGTTCCATAGCTTGTTTAGCCTTTTAAGAAAAGAGGCACAACAGACATTTGAAGGCATCTGGGGTTTCCAGATCAGGAGACTCTGGAGGAGAACAAGGCTGTAAGGAAAACCTCCTTACTTACCAAAACAGACCAGGGCAGATTCATGCTGTACTTGTTGGTTGTGGTCCTCTTCCCGTGCATCCACTGCAGATAGTAACCTTGGCAGATGCACTCCCATAGCTACATATACTATAGCTGTGTGGTTCAGGAATGTTACGGTAAGACCCAAAGCATGCTTTGGGACTGACAGGCTTACATGTATCCTTCATTACTCTTTAAGATTAGACCACTGATATTACAGCCACTTAACACTCAGGCACACCATTTAGCTTTGGTGTCTATTGACCTCGGTGGTAGTTTACCAGCTAACTTGTTCCAACGCTTCTGAAAACCCCACAGACACTCACGTCTGTGGCCTGTAGGCATCTAAACATATATGACAGTCTGGCTCTGAATTTAACCAGCTCAGTGGCAGCATTTGACACCTGTATCTTATATTTTACCACTTTTTACACACTGAAGAGCTGAATAAGTACTGCCAAGCAGTTATTTATTCTTTTTTAACAAGACAGCTCTGGCATCAGAGGGCAGTATTAATCCTTCTGTCTCGTCCTCCTCTGATGTACTTTACTATCTACAGTTGAAAAGTCCATTAAACAGCCAGACTTTGCTGGGGGAAAAGAAAAAAATAAAAGTGGTGTTGAAGTAGAAGCGTTAAAAGAGGGGCAAATAAAATTGCAAGGATAATTACCCTGAACTATTTTAACCCATTTTAAAAGGTAATAAATAGGGCTATTCACATGTATCCCCCAAGGACAGTATTCTTCTGTAATGATGAAAGGTAGAACATAAACCAGTGCTGTTAATGTTATTATGATAATCCTATGTACTTCAGCAGCTGCTTGCGCTTAACTGTTTGTGGCACAAAACATTTTTGGTAATCAAGTTGCTTGATAGTGTTTTCTTTCAAGATTTTTTTTTTTTTTAGTTTAAGGTGCAACTAACCATTTGCATAAATAAACTGTATCAGTGTACATCCACGTAGCAATTTTTCCTCCAAAATATTTTCCACGCAGAAACTCTGCCTCCAGAGCGTATCTATTACCAGCCTCAGCAAGTTAGCATATCAGCACAGGTTTTCTTTCTCAGAATCCATCTGCTCTTTAGATGTCCCCCATTAGAACAAAAAGCCTTTGCAGGCAAAACTGCAATTCACCTTGGTCACTGTGGATGCTTGACACATGACAGCTCTGTTCTTGGACAACTAATCTACAAATAGTCTAATGAAGCACTTTTAAAGGGCTGCTTCTAAAGAGCTGACAGTACTCTGGTACTGCCAGCTGTTAAAGTGATGGATAAGACACCTTATTTTAAAGCTCCAATGTACTCATCACAAAGAAGCCATGCCTGTGTTGACCCTGCTATGCCAGAGCCAACGCTGAGCCAACACCGTGAGCCCTGGGGGTCTCAAGCTGTGTCTTCCACCATGATCCCTTGCTGGGGGAAGGGAAGGGAAAGCCTGCCTCTGCTCTGCTCCAGCCAACCCCAGCATCACCCTGAAGAGAAGGGCAGTGCGGTCCCCCACGGGACACAGGGAGGGGATGGAGGCTGCGGCTGTGCTGCGGTTCAGAGGCTCAGAGCCAGCAGGACGGGGGGACAACATGCAATGGCACTGCAGCCGACAGCACTGACTTGCTCTGAGCCTGAGCTGTGACAAATCAGCATTATTCATGTTTCAAAGCCAACCCTAATATTTTATTCTGGGCTACACAACAGTGGTCCCGGGGATAATTAAATTAGTTGCAGAGATTGTGGTCCCAACGTGTAATTTCAAGTGTCTCCCTGTGGAAATTACCTGTAGGCCATGATTTTAGTTACCGCTGGGGACCCTTTGGGTACAGCAATGTTGCCTGTGTGTAGTGATCCTGTAGTTATGTTCACCTAATTTTTGGTTCACCTACTCCATGACTGAGCTGACAGGATTTTATCATGCATCAGCACTGAAGCATGACACCGTTAATCTCACAGATGTGCCAGCATCACTCAGCCCTTTTTGCTAGCAAGTACTGTAAAAAAGTATTTTCACAAAGTATTTTAGCCCACTTATTACCTGCAAAACTGATTGGGCAGTTGGGACCGCAGGGCTGTATTCCGCAATGGCAGAGCACAGACCAGTCCCTCCGTGCCACTTGCTGCACCACCGAAGGAGCTAAAAACAGACAACTGAAGTTTTTTCCAAGCAATCTGAGAAATCTCATGTATTGAATTCCTCAAAAAAAGTGCTTTGAAGAGTCTCAGCCTCTGTGTTTTGGGTTTGTGTTTTGGGTTATGTCCCTGATGGAGTAGATAATATGCATTTGAGTAACATGAGGGAGCACGGGTGGATATATTCAAATGTTTGTTGCAACATTTGACACCTTTCAATGAAAAGCAAGGAAAAATGGACAAATAAGTGACATTAAAGTGTAATCAAGCAAGTGAAAGACAAACGTAACAGCATGAAAAACAGCAAGTAGCAGCACAAAGCATTGTCTGCGGGTATGAAATGACACAGAAAGCAGGGAGAGAATAAATGAGATGCATATTAAATTATTGCTACAATTATACTGTTAATAATGATGCACAGAGACACTCATCTAATATCTGTCTAAATTTATCCTGTGGGCAAAAGTAGTCTTTCTCCCACGACACAAATGTAGACTAATTAGAGATACAAATGCTTGATTTTAATTTCTTACACTCGAAAATGTAAATCAACAGTGGCTTCCTATAAATGAACAGTTATGCTAATGCAAATAAAAGAACAGAAATAAGATCTAGAAAATCTTTTTTAAATGTTTATTATTTTTATTTATTTATCTCTTTATTACAAATAAACAGGAAGAAAAATGGATTGGAGATTTGATATTATTTGCTCAGAACAAGAACAGAAGTCAAGTTTGCACATGTGAAAGGTATACGGCAGTGAAAGAGGTCTGAGACTGGACATGAGTGACATGATGACTGCAAAGTTTTCACAAATAGCCTTGTTTTTTTCTGTTATTTGTACCAGAGCTAGAGTTGCTGTATGGAAGAGCTGGGAATTCAGGATTAATTGTCTATCACCTGCTGGATACTCTGAGGAAGATAAAAAACAGACACTACCCTAACAAAGTCAAATACTGCATCTTAGTCGAGGATGAGCTGATGGAGTACTTCAGTTCTTGTGCCAGAAGGCTGATCCCAACCCAGAATACAGACTTGTACCAACAAAGCTACATCCAGTGGACCCCTTGCCAACATGATATCCCAATACTCTGTGTCAGCCCTGACTTTTCTCAGCCATCCCAGGCCAGCGAGAGCACAAGTGGGCAACCACAACCAGTGCAAGGATAGGCCAGTAATGACTGAAATATGTCATCGATGGATTCCTCTGCTCCGCATCACAACCGTGCAGGTCATTCCTGGAAGGCCCTTGCCCAATTTGTCTGTATCTCCAGTGATGCTAAATTCACAGCCTCCTCATGCAAGCTGTCCCAGTGCTTTAGTACTACCAGAAATTTTTACTTAATGTCCAACTTCAGTTATTCACTGCTGCAACTTAAGATTACTCTTTCCTATTCTTCCTCCCGTAGACATGGAGAGGTTGTTCCCTGCTGTCCTAGTTTCAGCTGGGATAGAGTTAATTTTTTCTTCATAGTAGCTAGTGTGGGGCTATGTTTTGGATTTATGCTGAAAACAGTGTTGATGATGTGGAGATGTTTTAGGTGTTGCTAAGTAGCGCTTACACTAGTCAAGGACGTTTTCAGCTTCCCATGCTCTGCTGGGTGCACAGGGAGCTGGGAGGGGACACAGCCGGGACAGCTGACCCCAACTGACCAAAGGGATATTCCATACCATATGACATCATGCTCAGTATATAAAGCTGGGGGAAGAAGAAGGAAGGGGGGGACGTTTGGAGTGATGGCGTTTGTCTTCCCAAGTAACCATTTACACGTGACGGAGCCCTGCTTTCCTGGGGATGGCTGAACCCCTGCCTGCCCATGGGAAGGAGTGAATGAATTCCTGGTTTTGCTTTGCTTGTGTGCGCGGCTTTTGCTTTGCCTGTTAAACTGTCTTTATCTCAACCCACGAGTTTCCTCACTTTCACTCTTCTGATTCTCTGCCCCATCCCACCAGGGGGGAGTGAGCGAGCGGCTGCGTGGGGCTTAGTTGCTGACTGGGGTTAAAACACGACACCTGCCACTCTGTAGCAGCTTTTACAAACCTGAACACTGCTATATCCTGCTTCAGCCTTCGCACGCAGATAATCACATTTTGTTTAAAACTTTCCATATAGGCCATGGTTTTGTGGACTTCTGCCTATTTACATTTTTATCTTGAAACTCTCTGCAACTGGTCCATATTTTTCTTGATGCGTAGTGGCTAAGACTGGGTACACTACTCCAGCTGAGATCTTAGCGAAGAGCAGCAAAATAAATTCAGAGCTTTACAGGTTGCATTTCTGTTTATATCTCCCACCACCATTTTCATCGTGGCATAGGACTGTCGACACACGTTCAGCACATGAAGCACAGCTAGCCACTAAAGGTTTTCTTCAGTTATTCCCCATCATATGTTGTTGTGGCTAATTAATTATGCCCATATGCAGTATCTGGTACATCTCTCTGTGAAGTGTACAAGATCACATTTACAATTTCCCAAGCACACTTTGAATTCAGACCCAACCTCCAGCACACTGGCAATACCTCCCAGCACAAAACAGGCTGCAAATACAACAGGTGTATTCTCTGTCCCCTCATCACATTTCTAATTAGTATATTGATGACTTGGCTGATGGAGTATTGCATACCAACAGAGCTGCTGAAATGTGAATATTGTTTCTGCACAGAAATGATGACAAAGCCAAATGCAGGAGAACTCCTCCTTTTTTGTTTATATTCTCACATTTGACACCTTTTCTACTATGGTCACCACAGCACTAATGTCACATAGTTATTCTTACAGAAGCTTGTGTCGTATCTGGTGGTATTATCAAGAGTTTTATTGTACACTGACTAGTCTTTCTTAACTATAAAAAGTAGTTAAAAATCTTCTTGCAAAGATTTTTATTATTGGGGTAGCTGAGGAATGCTGAATTCACTGAATTGAATAATATAACTAAGCAGAATTTTCTTAAAATGTATTATAGTGCTATAAAGAAAAATGTATACCAAAAATCCAGCACAGAGCTTATATTATTCTTACATATTTCATTTATGTGCTGTCCATTTTTTTATGGTATATTGCAGAAACTGTAAAAATGAAAATTCAATTAACATTCCGAGTAACTTGGCATAACTGAGTTTCAGCCAGTTCTTGCCATTAACCCCAGCTGCAGTCATTTTATATCCAAAAGTCATCTGTTATACTTGAGGCTTCCACATATGATAAATTTTCTGAACTGGTAGCTAAAGAAACAAAAAAAAAAAAGGTCAAAAAGATATCTGAGGAACAAAACGTTTTATAAATTGGAAAATATAACATGGCAGGTACTGGGGTGTGTCAACACAGACTGGTGAGAGTGCAGAGGGCAGTCTTTTTATGGCAATCTTGTTCTAAGGGCAATGTAGACTTTTAGTTGCTCTGGGGGAAGAAATAGCACATCTATAATCCCTCACTGGTTGAAAAGTGCAGCATAGGCACATCTTTATGTCTAACAAAATGAGAGGTGTCACTCACTGAGTTTCACCTACGTGATCCAACACATCCAACTACGTTGATGACACAGTGGTGAGAAATACAGGTACAAGAAAAAACAGGTTTGTGTGGGATGAGAATCATAAGAAAATGAATTGGCATATACAGGGCCCATCACTTCTGCGAAGGGAGACGTGGAGGTGGTGATTCTGCTCTGAGCAGCTCTGATGGGAGTTTAAAGGGGATAAGACTTCACACAGAGACTTGTAAGTTGTCAATAGGATGCCTATATAGAGTGCTTTTGAAAATGTGAATTTCTGACAGTACAGAAACAATGCAAGCCACAGAGAAAAGACCGTGCTAAGTGTTTTGCAGTACTGTAGTACAGTCTCCAAAACACCACCCCAAGCCTTTTCCAAAACATATCGCCACCCGAGCGAATATATTTTGCAACATATCTTCAGGCTGCAAAACACACATCCAGGCTGATGGGCCTTAGGATGGGGCAAGCTTTGAATCAGCCAGGGGTCTGACTGGAGCCTAATTGGTTCATGGATTAAGCTGAGCACCACTGTAAGTGTAATTGGCCCCATACTGTAAGGAGGAGATGGTGGCTTAACAATGTTCTGGCACTCTATAAAAACACTGGATCTCAAAACTACTTGGAACTTACCAATTTTTGTCACGTTCCCTGGCAAAAGTAGGCAGGTAGAAAAGAAAAAGGACATTCAAATAATGTAACTTTGTAAAAATTAATGCAGTTGGAACCCTGCAAAGCAGAGGTGGGACCAGAAATGGGCTTTTGTGTAGATGCGTCTTCCATTGCTGGCGGACTTACTGTGAACGCCTCCCCGCTACTACGCTACCACGTGTTATGAGGTGAAAACTGAACCTCTGGCAGATACCCAGAAGCTTCAAGGTATTGGATCTCCTGACCCAGGAGAGACACCCACCTCCAGGAACCGACACTGAGGATTCCTCTCGGCTCCCGCCCCTGAGGGAAAGGGACTCCATTTCTGATGTGATGAGGTGGGCTACAACGGGATGGAGCTACGTCTGTCCTGCTTCTTAATACAAATGATTGCAGGAAGACAACTCTGCTTCCTCAGCGTCCTTCCAAAGTTCAATAAATTGTCCATTTTGTCTTGTGATCGATGAATAACAGAAAAATATTCTACCATTCCCTGAAGTACCACCTGTCCAAAGCCTGGGAGAGTATTCCCAGTGAGGGTGACCAACACGTAGCTGATGCAAGGATGAGACCTCGGCTTGCAGGAGCAGGGGTAGAGGCAGCTCAGAGGTCTTCAAAATAGGAATTAATTTCTTTAGGATTTTATTAAATATTCTACTCATTTTTACTTGTAATCTTCAGCATTTGAGGACCTGCTGTTATTGCTGTTAGAGCTGTTCTTGCTCTCCCCGGGGCTGTCACAACCATTTACACTGAATTCACGTGAGTGAAGTCCTACTGCAAGTTCTCAACTTTTGAACTTCAGATCATTGTTCTTTTTACATTTTCAATGAAAATTTGTCCTCTCCAGAATGTATTCTCCAATTCCTTAGTAAGAGCTGGAACAACATGTGGTTGTCGAATATATACAGAGCACTGGCAGAATATTATCCTTAAGAGATGGCAAAACATGTTTCAACAACTTTTGACACAAAAATATCTGTAAAATTACCATTCTTTCCTGCAATAGCTGATTTAACATGTAACAACATTTAAACCTAACTGTACATACCATACTGTTACATTTCTTAAAATGTTGCTTGAAGGAGACTTTAGTAGTCCAGCAACATCCTGCTGGGGATATTTTCGGAACTTATGCTAAAGCTGTTTAGAGCACATCAAACTGAATCAGCAGATACCATTTCATACGACATCTGTCAAGCAGAACAAAGAGGTTTTCTTACAAAAAAACTATCATTTTTGGCAATCATAAAATCCCCCAGCAGAGGTGGCACATTGATCAAATGCAGTCATTTAAGATTAGTTTGTAATCTTTGACACCTAAAGTAGTACAGTGAGTCAAATGTCCACCACTGAATTCTTAAACGTAATGTTTCCCCTAATCCATACCATTCATCTCCTGTTATTTTGCTGGGGACTCTGAATCCACCTCCAAGGCTTTAACTTAAACAAGTGTCACAGATTTGCTAGGTTAGCCTTGGGAGAATTTACAAAGAATGAGTAACTAATATAGACTTCAAAATACTGGTAAAAAAAGTGTTATTGAGAGCAGGCTCTCTGTCGCTTCCTCACTCTAATTCTGGAGGGATGTCACTGGATGCAGTGAGGCTGCTTCAAATTTATATAACTATAAGAGAAATAAGAACAGAGCCCCAGATGCTTTGCAATAGCAGGTCCCAGTTTGAGAGACTGCAAATGGCCTTCCATCCTGCTTTTATATGTTTTCACTGTTGCAGGAAATTTAATGCTGTTTTTTCACCCAGCTGAATTCTTGGTGTGAGACTGAGAAGTTGATCTGATACTCCTGATAATTTGATTGGAGCATGGTTTTCTCTACTTTAGCTTTTTTACAAATAGTAAAAATTAGAATGAAAAAGAGATGAAAATTACAATAGTTTATATTATAAGTGGTCAGCAGTGTTTTCTACGCTGAATGAAACATATTTATTCTCTATTAGAAAGAATATATGGTTTAAACTGGGGCTGCAAGGTTCAGATACTCTATTACACTGGAAAGCCAGGAACATTTTAAAATAAATTCTTATTAAACACATGGATTATTTTGAAAAGCACTGTTTTTCTGCACGTGGTTTTAAGATGGGATATTTGTGCAATGATACACAAGAACTGCACTTACCCAGTGTTGTTTTCAGATTGCCTTCTGCTCAGTATTTTCTACAAAGAATTAGACATGGACAGGAGGATGGAGCACCACAAGTTCCCATGCTCTCTTATACTTCAGCAATACCTCCTGGCTCAAATGAGATAATGAATCTGCATTTCTTGCCTGAAGAGCAGGTGCTGACAAAGAGTGCTAAAAGAAGGCTTGGTCTGTCCACTCCCTCATTAAACTTGTCAGACTTTGAATCTGCTGTGAAACCAGGTGATGTTTCACCAGATCTGTGTGAAACCTCACCCTTTCTACAGTGTGAGCTCATATGGTCCCTGTAGTGCAACACCAACTGCAGACCTACTCTCTGGGTAGACTGACACTCAGATCTTCAGACATGTGTTGGCACTCAGGGCTCTTCAGTTGCAAACCTCCCAGCTCTTTAAAGTCTGCTTTTTCCAGTGCCCCAATATGGGGTTCCTTCAGCAATGGTCTAGCCATTCTGAGATGAGCAGTTCTGAAAATGTTGCCTGGAGCATACACCTCTGAACGTGTTGAACACCCTCCGTGCCTAAGAATGTCAACGGGAAATGAGAAATATTTCTCACTTTTTTACTCCTTTCTTTAAATGGAACTAAGAAGATCTTTTCCATATAAACTGCCATAACCACTTGTGCTCAACAGATATTATTATGTCTAATTAGAATAAAGCTGGTTGATAATGACATCATGATGAATTCACTCCAAGATGCAGCTGTGCAGTAGCTGAAGAAGTTAGTAAAATGTGGCTAAAGGAAATAAATGCCACGGATGTAATGAAATAGTTCACACCCATTCATTCATCCCCTGTTAGCAACTATTCATGTTGATGAGAGAGAAAAGTATCAGGTACTCTAGCCATATTTCACAATTCTATGCATTGCAATCTTTAAAAAAAATTTAAACAGAAACACCTGTCTGTGCAAATTCCCCCATAAATGGCAGTCTGTCATGGAAATCTGCATAGCTGAAATTTCCCCCTAACTGTTTTGCATCTGACCAGTTGCATGGCTTTAGCCTCATTAAAATAGGGCTAACATGTCAGCACAAAACAAACTGTGCCTGAAACTGAGACTATTAAATTCTACAGTGCAATCAAAAAATCAACAGTGGTAATACCAAAGATGTGTGAAGAACAAAAAATAAAACCACAAGAAATGGGATGTTGCATTCGTTGCAGCAATAGCTAAAATTTTTTGGCTCAAAGAAGCTGGTTCACATTGTTTTGTCAGGTTACAACTTACCAGCCCAGGTTGGAACATATTTGCAGCACAATACTGACAAAGATTTCTTAGGAACTGGAATTTTTCAATGGCAAAATTTGCACTACTGTTTTTCAACCTTAGGGACATTTACAAAATAACTCGGCTAGATCAAAGTTAGTAAAAACTCCCATTCTTCAAAACTTCTCCTCAGTTCGGTAAAAGTGATCTGCAGCAGGCAGTTATTTTTCAACACACAGATTTCATGTCAATCACTGACCTGAAACAGAGGGAATACTACTAACCTATCTTCTGGTAACAAAGGAGAGAGAAATGTCATGTCAGTGCATATTCTCAAAGGAAAGGAAAAGAAGGTTGGGGCTTTCTGCCATCCTAAATCATCCTCCTCTCACTACTCCTCAGTGTGCAGTTCTTATTAATAACTTTCTCTAACAAGAAAGCCTTCTGTACAAAATTTCAAGTGATTCACAGTCCAGTGCAGACAGCCTTTGTACCACATCCCTCTCAAAGATGCATGTACAGATCTCTATTTTGAAAAAAAAAGCTCAGCACATCACAATTGAGTCCAAACTTTCAAAAAGACTCAGTTCCAATTTAATCCCCTAAAGGACTGTCAGATTTTCAGAAGAGCTCAGTACCCAGCAACTCAGCTCTCATTGTCACATACATGGCCCAAAGTCTCAAGAGACTTTAGAATCCACTGATCTCTTTTGAAAATGCGGTTACTAATTTTGATCCCTCACTAGGACATGTTCTTTTGACAATTGATGCCCACTTGTTGGTGCCACGATGTTTCTGAAAATATGGCCTTTTGTGGCTGAGTGGATATTCATTGAACAAAATAAAGGGAAAAAAAAAGATTAAAATGCTTCTTGAAGAAAAAAAAACAACCCAACTTCAATTGACATTCCTCTTTTGAACTATTTTCATTCAGAAGTGTTATGAAGTCCCAAACTCAGCAAAAGAAAGAGAGAATTTGCTCAGGACATTTATTTGGACTGTGAGAATGCCAGGTCCCTGATAGAAATGGTATCCTGCTTTCTGGTCAGCAATTTTTATGGGCTTCCTGCAGCAGCTAAGGAGAAAATGTGCCATTTAGTTTGATAGGTTTCGCCTTCCCAGTCCCAGACAGAACATCATGCAAGGCAAGCGGGAACTGAGGGTTGTAACAGCCATTTTAAGCCAATAGTATTTTTGAAAGCCTTCTGTTGAAATAATGCTAAAAATTTCCAAAGGGCAGGGTTACCTAGCAGGTATTGAATTGGGGGTCTTTGTCCCACCTTGAAGTCTCATCTGTCATTGATCTTTCAAATTATCTTGAAGAAATAACTTCTGATTACTCCATATTCTACAGACAAAAAAAAATGTATCTAGTATATGGTATATAGTATATGGTATATAGTATATAGTATATAGCATATAGATAGTGTATTGACAGCTTATAGATAAGATTTCATCTGCTGACCAGGCTATTTAGCTTAAATACATTTTGAAAAATTATTTAAAATCTAAAAGAAAATTTACAATTACTTTTATGGAGATACATTACTAGTATCTTTTTTCTTTGGGCTCAAAGTGTGAAAACACAAATACGGCACATTTTGGACTTAACTTCTGTGGACTTGGGCATTGCTCTCCTTGGTGTAAGAGACTGGACTGTGGAGCTTTTGTCTCAGAGGATTGGCTTGTGTGAGAAACAGACCTGTGGATTGCTTGCCTAGGTGAAATGTTGTAACTTTTCGCCGAGAAATCAGGAATGTGGAGGTGCGCCATCGCCCTGGAGGCAACCATCATTATCAGAAACTGCAGCCCCTGAGCAGAGATAAAAGGACTGTTGAGACAGGCCCTGGTGTGATGGATCATCCACCACCAAAGCCCCAAGAGGCTTGGACCCCCGGGGCGCCGCGGATCCGTGGTGGTGACCATTCTTGGAACTCTATTCCAACTGCTTGCTTGATTTCTGCCCTGTTATTCTATCCTACCCTATCACTATTATTTTTGTTTGCTTTTTGGTAATAAAAGTTGCTTCAGGCATACGGCATTTGACCTCTTTTGTGTCTTAATGTTGCTCTTGGGATCATATCGAACCTTTCCCCCAAGACTGGGTCGGGACACTTGGCCAGACAAACTAGCTTTGCTTGGCAGTACAACGTGGTTGGGTAGCAGCACATCACACTGAGTCAGGAATGAGAAGTGGCAGAGAGGGATGTTTGGGTAGCATACAATTGCTCATCCCTCCTAGCAGGTACTTCTGCATGATACTCTGGAAAGCTACATTTTAGGCAGCCAGCTGAGATGGGGGAAGGGAGGTGGACAAGCAATACATATTTGAAAAGCAATTTTATTTATTATAATAAAACAGGATCCTTTGATTATCACATGCTGGGGAGAAAAAAAGTATTTGTGCTAAAGAAATCTATAATAGCAAATTGTAGAAGTTACAAAACTGAGCTGTACTTACTATGGAAAACATTTTACAAAGTTGAAAAAAATTGAAGTCTATATGAGGTAATCGCATATGTAGATTGCTATTTTAGTTATTTGCATATTACAGATTTCTAAATCTAACTTGCACGTACATAGGCATAAACACTGGCGCACCCATGCACACACAAACACAAACAAAACACATACATGCACCATGCAGAACTCACACAGCCACTTCTACCATGCCAGACTGTCCTGATTCCTTTCCAGGAATCCATGAATTAATATATTACAAATGTTCTTCCCTGTACTGCAAAATGTATTACTGTCATGTTGATGAGCCATCACAACTCTGAACTCATGCGGTCTGTAAAAATGAGAGTCTGATTATTGATTTATGTTTTTTATACCTGTGCTCTAATAAACTTACCTCACAAATACAAAAGCAACAATATTCCAAGCGCTAGAAACAGGAAAAGATTTGACTTTGTAATAAAGGTTTTGCTAATCTATGTAATCAAATATAGCTTGGAGTAGAGTAAATTAATTTAAAATGTATACACATATACATACCTCTGAATGTGCATGTATGGGAAAAGAAAAAAATTAGTTGAAACAATGTTCTATTCAGTTATTCTTTTTAAGCTCAAGGAGTTAAAAGTACTTAGAGTTTGGTTGTTTTAGGAAGGGAACAAGGAGAAAGGCATTCTTTTTTCCTCCACTATGTTATATGGCTAATTCAACAGAAAGACCAGTAAAACACTATTGCTTTCAAATGACAGCTGGTGTTGCTAAAGTGTTTTCTATTTTGTGCTATCAGCTTCTTTTAAAAGTCATTTCAGACAGAACGTTGTCTAAGTAGCTTGATTTTATATTACGTCTAAAACCCAATGTTAATAGATGCATACATTTTAAGCCTTAACAGATCTATTGTGCTTACCAAATCCGACCTCCTCTGTATCACAGGTCACACAAACTTAACCTTTAATTTCTACGTTGACCTATAATTTCTAGTAGAATGATAGCATGTATTTTAGAAAGAGAAACAGTTATGTTTTCATTATTTCCAATGATGGAGAACCCACCTCATCACTAGAGAAGCTGTTTCATTGATTAAGCAGTGATTAATATTTTTGTCTTACTTTTAACTTGTTTTTATTCAGCTCTGACCACTGTATTCTCCTATCCCAGTGCAATTAATTTGTGTGCAGTGAATAACTGTATCTACTTCCACAAGCAATTAGCAACTAGAATTATCTAAACTATCTAAAAACTATCTGAAAACATTGTTTCCAGGTTCAGTTTATAGTGCATACTTTTGTTTCTCTCAAATAATTTTGAATAATGACTTCTCCAACTCTTTTTTAACGTAGTAGACAAATTGGGGATCTTCCAAGTTTTACACTATCAATGTCTTTTTTTCTTCTGTAGATTAGAGTCATGACTCTGTCCTAATTGAATACTGTCTGAAATATGTTGCTGAAATCAAAACTAAAATTTTTTGCTAGAATACAAATTAAA
>WEKW01017836.1:18195-28490 GCA_013389905.1 Sula dactylatra | reverse complement strand
CATGTCCCTTGACATAACAATCTGAAGTCAAAGTCCCCTCCTTTATTAGAAAATTAGATCAGGTTAGGACATGAACTCTAGGAGTTACATTTACTAAGAGGACGTTAAAATAATTTTGTCATTCACATGGACATAGACTGTCACTTAATATTGTGGCAGGTCTTGGGTAAACCCCACAGGAAAAACCTTACTAAAGTCAGATTTGCAGCTAACTGACACCATTTCCCCAGTACATGTTCTAACCTGACCTAATTTTCTAGAAGAGACAAACCTTGAAAGGGGCTAATTTGGAGTACTGATTAGAGAAGAAGCATCTTTAGCTGCAATTTCCCTGGCTTATTAGGGCGTATGGTTGAATTTGAAATTTAAAAAACACTGAATAATTTTTCAAAGAATGCTGTTGATGGCAAATAGCCTTGTAGCCTTTGCATTGTTGAACCTTTTTGCTTTTGTTTCATATTTATGCTCTCTACAGTCCTCATCACTGTGTTAAAGTTACAGCCTGTAAAATGTCATGTAAACAGTGAAGACTAAAGATTGTGAAGCACCCTCAAGCTCTTTCAAATGTGATTCAAAATGATAGAGATGTTTACAGTGCATAAAGAAGCTTACCCTAGGCAGAAGCATCCCTGGATCCCAGAATCAGGGACTCCCATCCTGGAGGGGCTCCCAGCAGTGCCTTTTATACCCAGAAATTGGAGTNAAATTATCCAAGAAAGATGGCTTTCAAAGCAAAATCCTCATTCAAGACATAATGAAACAAAACCTTTATACCAATTCCAACACAAAGCTCCTATCACTTTTTTTTCCTGACAGCAACAGTGTTACTGACTTAAGGGATATGGTTATCCACTTGAAAACCAAGAACAACTGAATTGGCAATATTCTTGCTCTGGTTTATGTCTTTGCAACTGTTCTTCCAACTCCTTGTTTTTAAAGCAGAAGTCCTCTCTAAGACGATGCAAATTAAATGCAAGCTCTCCAATTTGGACTACCTGGGAATGCTCCACAGGCTAAATTTAAAAGTATGGCTTATTTTCTTTATTACCTTTAGAATTATTTTAATAGCAAGGAAAATTTCTCTGAACTACAGCTTGCTCATACTTTAACCTGGACTGGACTTGGATATTGTGTCTTCAAAGAGTAAGCTCCCTGTTTTTACTAGACAAAACATCACTGGGTATGAATATGATTCAAATGTTCTCTAAGAAAATGCTATCACAATATCAAAAAAATTCTCTTTCTAAGAATTTTACACATTAAGTTATGTTATTCTTGACGTAATCTAAAAAGCTGTCGTGCCTGATCCAAACCTATTGAACTGTACAGTTCCAAATCCACACAGCTGCATCTGTGAACTACAGTGTTACGGAAGAACATCAAAACAGTTTCTATTAAGAAATGAAATTTGACAAAAATAATCACTCTGAATCCCTGAAAAATTACCCATAAGTGAGTAAGATTCAGACACAAGTGCAAACAAGCTTCAGTTTCATCAGGTTATATTTGCAGATGATTTATTCCATAAGATCTAATTTCTTTTTCCCTAAGAATAAAGTAAATGCAAATTTGTATTTCATGCTTTGAAACTCTTCTGGAATAAGGATGACTGAGTTGCTCAAGATAATGGGAGCTATTCAATTAAAAACATGTTTCATAACTCTAAAATACCCCAACTATCTGCCTTGCCCTTGTGAAGCATAGCTGTTGAGAAGCAGAGAAAAATATTAATAGCATTTCATAGAAATTCTTATTTCTTTCAAAATGTAAATATTTTTTTCTTATTGCTCTTGGAACATCTTCATAGTACTGGTAGGCAATAATTTTATATTTAAACTTTGCTATCAAATAGATTTAAAAAAGGGTTATAAATATTTACAAAAGTCTAACGCTAACCCTGCAGTGACTCCATGGAAGTCTAGTAGAAATGCATCCAAATGACTATGTTTATTTAAGTACATGGTATGTACGAGTCTTTCAGCTTTTTCATATTGACCATCCCTTAATCGTTCATGGTTAGGAGTGAATGTAACTATTTTAGTCATTTGAGCTACTTTAATGTTTTGACTTCCAAAATCAGTTTTAAAGCGTAGTATCAGATCCATGCTCTCCTTACAAGAATAGGTAGCAACAGGGCATGCATGAAAAACACAGCAAACTGTGCCCTCTTAACTCTGAAAGGCTTGTAGCTATCAATGTATTTTTGTCAAACTAGGAAGATGAAACCAGTGAGACCCTTCAAGGTGCTGCAGAGGGTCTGGAAGCATTTGATTTTTAATTTTCATTAAGGACTTGGTTGACAGAATACAAGGTATGCCTAATAAATCTTCAGACGATAGCTACCTGAGAGGTACTGCCAGTTGACTAGAGACAGGATCAGAATGCAAAATGACCTTAACAATTTGGACACAGGGCACAAAAGCATAGGATGTTCTTCAACATATGCAAGTGCAAGGTATTGTCCTCTGAAGGGAGTAACCAGGCACACAACGCAGCAAGGGAGAAGAGACCAGGTGAAGGACCTTGGAGCTGGACAGTACTTGAAGGTGCCTCAGCCTTTTGCATTGGCAGTGTTGCTACAGTGGGGTCTCATGGGAAGCAATGGCCCCCAGTGAGATGACGACTTCTTCCTTGCCCCTTTTGCCAACCTTTGGCTGTAGCTTTGTTAGGAGACCCAGCAATGTCCAGGGACAAAGTTCAGCACCCACCCCTCATCCACACATGCTCCAGTTGGTGCTAAGGGCATCACAAGCAGGAAAAACCCAACCAATATGGAGTTTGAGCAGGAACTAATGAAAATGATATCATTACCCTGGGAAAAGAAAGTACAGTTGGGAATGAACCACCTGCAGCACCAGAGAGGACACCCAAAGTATGATGCTTATCTGGTGACCCCTGCTGCTTCTCTTCCTGGCTGGCCACCAGGGAGTTTTCCCTTTTCTCCCTCTCATCTTCTCTTACTTATTTTCTTTTTCTATTTTTCTCCCAAAATAACTTCCACATTAGTCAACATATGCCCTCAGCTATGGACCCTCCTAATAAATCTTCATGTGTGAACTTAACACCCTTCATGCAACATGGGATGTAGCCACTGTATACTATCAGCTGAATGTGAGTCATCAGTAGCACTGGCAATAAAGGCAAAAGCAATATGGCGATGTATAAACAGAAGTATGTACTATACCATAGCCAATTTATAAACTCAAAGGCCTTTTGCCAGTACTGGTGTGGCCTCACAGTCATATGAGTTTTGGTTTTACACAATGCTCCCAAAGGACCAATCTGAGGAAACTGATGCAAAGCAATAAAAAGTAATGCCAAAGCGCAAGAGGAAAAGATGGAAAAAACCAGGTTTGTTTAGTACAGAAGTGTTTCCCTGACCAGTTTAAGTGGAAATAAATCACCACAACTGCTAGAAACTGCCCTTGCTCCCGAGTCAGTCTGGTGCTCTGGCACCTCCGCTACGGCACGAGAACCTGTGTGGATCATCAGCCTGCCAAATGTAGCTGCATTTTGTTCATTAAGCTTAGGTTTTGGTTAAAACGTGACCCAAATTGTGACTCTGGGAGATGATAGTGAGATGTGGCTCTTGGTGGTAGAAAGCTGGAGCTGACTTTTCCTGCATGAGAGTGGAGTAGATCAACCTCAACCACTTGCAAGATCTCATCCTGAGAAAAGGCAGCACAGAGGATGTACTGGGTTTGCATGGGAAGGTTTTGGTAGTTTGGGGGGTTACAGGGGTGGCTTCTGAGAGAAGACACCAGAAGCTTCCCCATGTCTGACAGAGCCAACAACAGCCGGCTCCAAGACAGACCTTCCGATGGCCGAGGCTGAGCCCATCAGTGATGATGGCAGCACCTCTGGGGTAACAGATTTAAGAAGGGGAGAAAATCCTGTGCAGCAGCAGTCAGAAGAGCAGAGTGAGAATATGTGAGAGAAACAACCCTGCACATACCAAGATCAGTGAAGGAGGGGGAGGAGGTGCTCCAGGTGCCAGAGCTGAGATTGCCCTGCAGCCCATGGAGAAGACCACAGTAAGGCAGGCTGTCCCTTCCACCTGTGGAGGTTAATGATGGAGCAGATATCCACCTGCAGCCCCTGGAGGACCCCACCCCAGAGCAGGTGGATGTGCACAAAGGAGGATGGGACTGCATGGGAGGTCTGTGCTGGAGCAGACTCCTGGCAGGACATGTGGAGTGAGAGGAGCCCAGGCTGGAGCAGGTTTGCTGGCAGGACCTGTGACCCCGCGGGGGACCCACGCTGGAGCAGCCTGTTCCTTCAAGGGCTGCAGCCCACGGAAGGGACCCACGCTGGAGCAGCCTGTTCCTTCAAGGGCTGCAGCCCACGGGAGGGACCCACGCTGGAGCAGTCTGTTCCTGAAGGGCTGCAGCCCCCGGGAGGGACCCACGCTGGAGCAGCCTGTTCCTGAAGGGCTGCAGCCCACGGGAGGAACCCACTCTGGAGCAGCCTGTTCCTGAAGGGCTGCAGCCCATGGAAGGGACCCACGCTGGAGCAGTTCATGAAGAACTGCAGCCTGTGGGAAGAACCCACGCTGGAGAAGTTTGTGGAGGACTGTCTCCCGTGGGAGGGACCCCACACTGGAGCAGGGGAAGAGTGTGAGGAGTCCTCCCCTGAGGAGGAAGGAGCGGCAGAGACAGCGTGTGTTGGACTGACCACGACGCCCATTCCCTGCGCCCCTGCGCCGCTGAGGGGAGGAGGTAGAGAAAATCGGGAATGGAGTTGAGCCCAGGAGGAAGGAACGGGTGGGGGAGGGCGTTTTAAGATTTCATTTTATTTCTCATTATCCTACTCTGATTTGATTGATAATAAATTAATTTTCCCCAAGTCACGTTTGGTTTGCCTCTGACGGTAATTACTGAGTGATCTCCCTGTCCTCATCTCAACCCACGAGCCTTTCATTATATTTTCTCCCCCCTGCCCAGCTGAGGAGAGGAGCAATAGAGCAGCTTTGGTGGGCACCTGGTGTCTAGCCAGGATCAGCCCACCACAGAGGAAGATGGTAAGAGCCTTCAAATATGCAAGGGTTTCTAAAGAAAGGCTGGGAACAGCATATCTATGTCTGAACAAGGAAGTTTCACCATTAGAAAACCCTCTCACACAGTAAAGGTGATGAAACGGTGAAACAAATTGCTTGGGGATGTTATGAAGTCTCCATTTCGACAGATTTTAATGAATGGTACAGATGAGCTTCTGTCACAATTGGCATAGCTGTAGTTGTTTCTGCCCTTGGGATAGATTTTTGGCAGTCCCTTTCAGCCTTTGCTTTTGCAGGTGAACTGAGATCGACAGGAATTTCTCACCACATGATTTTTCCCTCCCATGATCATACAAGTCTCAAAATGCCTCCTCTCCATGTCTGACAAATTCCCATCCAGCTAAATTTTAAGGCTTTAAAAAAGGCAGCCCTTGTATCCAAACTCTTATAACTCCGTGTACACCCAAAGAAAGAGAACAACCCTCTGCCCTTCCTTTCACACTGCCTTTCACGTGCTACATACCACAGTCAGCACATCTGTCAGCAGCCAGACACTTGATAAAAAATGTTTGAAAGGATGTTTGCTCAGCATCGTACCAATGAGATATCTGCCCCATTCTGGGGCAGTAGATATGACCCCTTCTGACTGCATTTCCTGAGGAGCAGGGAACAATTCAGGTGAAATAGGCAGATGAGTACCTCTTTTCTTGTTCTCTTATTAGAGGAAAATACTGGTGGTATCAGATCCCTTTTTTTTTTCTTTTCGGTTTGATTTTGTCCAAAGCAACTCTTGAAACGTCAGTAAAGCAGCAGTCTTAAATACCTTGCTGAAATGTGAACGCAGATGGATCAGGAGTCTGAGTTTAGATGAATGTTTTGTGTTCTTATGGAAGGGAAATGAGACATCCAAAGGTGCTGGCTAATCATCTCTCAAAAAGAATAATTCTAAAAATATGACTTACTGAATATTTTGCAAAATATGCATACCAAAACAAAGCATATGATAAAATCACGGGATTTACTGGCATCAGCTGTTACTGTGAAGACAAAGAATAAAAGAACAATCTTCCACTGAACTTGAGGAAGATCTATGCTCTTTACAATTTTTATGATAATTACATGTTTCAAATGCAGAAAATCTACCTGGCAAACAAGTCTGACATTTTTTTAAAGGTCATCAAAGTCATTAGACCTATAAACCTGGATAAGTCTGATTAAAGTCAATAACAAATTTCAAAGTGCAGATTTAGCCAAACTCTAACAAACTCATGGGGTCTTCTAGAGTGTTCATTGGCTTTTGTTACATTTCTTTCAGCCTGACAACCCCAAATCCTACCAAAAACCCCCACCCTTTGAATGCATGATTTTTGCCTGCTATATAGAGCCGATCATGTTATAGATAACTAGCTGCTGAAAGAAGCAGCGACAAGCACATCAGGGCTGCATACTGAAGAGCAAGCATCTCCTCCTCTGAATATTCCTTCTTGTGCTGCTGGCCAGTCTCTCTAGACTGGACACACAGTGACCGTGGAGGAAAAAAAGTTGCTCACTGTGTAGTAAATGAACCAAGAAGGACCGTTTTCCTAAGGATGTGCCCCCTAATTTTTTCCTGCTGCTTATCCATCCCCCTCTCCTATCCCCTATTTGCCATGCTTGACGGCCTATGCCATGATTATGTGTGTGCTGATGGATCAGCCAGTGTGTGCGTGCTGACTGACCAGCTGGCTGTTGCCTCTTGGAAAGGACAAGGATCTGCATTATAACTGCCTTTGCCTCACCAGGGGGCACTAATTTGGGCTTGCATTTTCCACCCTGCCCACAGTTTGCTGGCTACTGCCGGCTAGAAGAGGACAGTCAAATTCTTCACGTCTCTACTTTTGTCATGGCTGAATACAGGTCCCTTTCAGTGATTAGCTGCCAATTCTTTACAGCATTCACAAGAAATTAATATCTCTGAGCCCTCTGGCTGGCTGTCAAAACTGGCCAAAAATTTTAAGAATTATTCAGGGAAATCTAACAGACAAGGAGTGTGATCAGATATGTACCATTTTCCTAAAAGTCAGGCTGATAGTACGTGTACAACTGCACTTATGTGCAAAATCAATGCTCAAAATATGGCATAAAACATGAGTTTTGGTGACTTCATACATTACCATCTGTCAAATGAGTCACAGGAACCAGCTGGATGCACCCTGTCCCAACTGTGAAAATAGAGCTTATTAGCTAAAACCTCAGCATGGTTCTGCAAACCTGCACCTTTGCAGATTTGGATCTGAGTTCTCCACCATCTTCATTCAAACACTTAAAATTTTATTTCATTTTGTCATGCAGATTTTTTTCAACCCAAAGCAATTTTTGGACAAAAGCTTACCTTTTGCAGACCTGCCATACAATTTTACACTCTTGAACTGATGTTTGCAATGTGGCAAAGTGACCCTAGCCCACCTTTCAGAGGCAATGTATGCCTTAGCTAAAGGAAAGAAAAAATTCCAGAGATGACCTCGATGCACAAAAGAAACACAATAACTATGTTAATTTTCTTAAAGGATTGCTTTGAAAGGCTTATCCTTTTCTCCCTTCCAACAGGTAATTTATTTAACTGCAAGTCTCCTAATAGTAAACCATTATGTCTTTTGGAACATTTGCCAACACTAAGTCCTCTGGACTGTTAATAGCATGGGAGCGCACAACGATAGGATAACAGAAACAAGATATGAAGTAGATAAATACCGCAGGCTAGCAAAGTACAATAACAAGGACTGAAATAAGATTTTAATATGTACAGTGAAATGTAGCCTAGCTCCTGGGCTGGTGGTTTTATTCCCATAATGTTAGTCAGAAACTCTGAAGCCTAGAAAACCTCTAATAGTCCTTTAACACCCATTTTGCAAAGTTTGAGACGGATTATGTTGCGTCTATTGTAATTGAACAACCCGTCATTCTCCACTACTTTATACCTTTTCTAATCACTTCCAGTGTGGTATAAAATGATGATGGAGCAGACTGACACACCATACACTTTGCACAGGTGGTAGAGATTACACAAGGTGCTCAGAAGAAAAGTACTGGTCTGTCAGTTTCTCAAAACTCTCTTCTTTCTTGTTTCTCAGTTCCCACTCACTAACTTGATGTCCATCATTACACCAATAGTGTCAAATTCCCCCTAACACAAGACTATACCCCATGAAGTATTGTGCTTCTTCAGCCCCCACTCAGCAGCAGCCACGACCTCTCACCACCTTGCAGAAGCCTGCTGCACACTTGGCTTGTTTGAACCACTACCAAGCAACCCCGATTTTAGTGCTCCACTAAAAAAGGTGATAATCCTGCAGATTCCCAGGTGACCAGCAAAAACCCTGTCATTGGCATCATCCTAATGGTCAGAAATGGCATATTTTAATGTTTTAATTGGGAAACTGGTGTAAGACGGAAACAAGTTCTTTTGTTGGCATAAACTAATAAAATTTTGTTAGCTTAGCTAAAAAGATTTATTTTCTATTAGGCTAGCTTCACCTGCATTGCTATGCCCAAAAAGTGCTTTTGAATGAAGAATAGTTTAGATAAATCAATTTTATTATAGCTTCTGAAGAGTTTAGTGGCTACTTTCTTGAAATCTTGCCCATCTCATACCCACTGAGGAAAGAAACTGCATTTTTGTAAAAGGCAAGAGTCAGTAACAAGATGGAAATGTCTTTTAGAATGGGAGAGCTGGCAGTCAATATGGAATAAGTATTGGCAAAGCAGGTGGAGCTCCCAGCCAAGGGCCAAATACACACACGACAATTCCTCACCTAGGAATGTGCCTGGAAAGTACCATTCCTTTTTGATGACATTTTACAAGGGATGCAAAAACTCTTCACAGCTGCATTTGCAGACTCACTTTTTAAGCAAAGGGCAAGGAGCTGCCAGCACTGAGTCCTGATAGTCTGTCTAGAAATGGAGTGTCAGGAGAAACACATGCTTTTTAAGCCCAAGTCCTCTTCCACATTATTTACATGGAAATGGACTGGAGCAGAGGATGAAGAAAAACAAGTAAGTAAAAAAAAGGCATTAATAGTAAGGGCAGGAAGAGAAACATCTTCACCTTGAAAAACTTGGGCTAAATTTATAGGCAGGCTGTTGAGATTTAAGGGTAAGTAATGGCTGTGAATAAAAGAAAGTTTAAAGTATATGGCTGTACAAGGAGAGGTTTCAGAGAAGGGACAGCTCCTTGGTCTTGCATGGTGAACTCCAAGAGCATCTTGGATGTCTAGAACATCTGCCACAAAAAGATAAAATGTAAAGAAAATACATTCGTCTTCCCATTCTTGCACAAAGAGTGGGGAAATAGGATACAAATGTTGGAAAGCACAGTACAGGCCAACTGAGACTTGATTTAACATATAATCTTTTGACTTTCTGCTTGGATGATGCTATTAAAGGCCTTCATAATCAACAAATTTCTTTTCTGCTGAGAAAAGAGGGAGCCTGAACACATCAGCAGTTTCTTAAGAATGTGCAAACAGCAAACAAATTAGCGAGACATTAAGCAGACAATCCTGACATTTTTAAGAGGTTCTTCCCAAGTGGTGCCACCCATCTGCCTGAGAAGGCAGGACCACTGTGGTGTTACTGATGAGAGCCTCTGCTTTGCATTTTTTGACAGGATTGGATGTAGTTTGTTTACAACCCAAAGTTCTGGTATAACATTGGATGTGACCTGCAGGAACACAGCAGGTGACAAACCTCCCATGTCTTAATCCCACTTCACGCTCTTTGCTTATCTCTGGCTGGAGACTCTGAATTATCAGATTTATCTGCTCAGATTTCCAGTGGCCCAGAGAAACTGTAAAACTTCACTTCAAACTCTCTTTACCTTTTCTGCAGATTAGCTGCTGTCTTCTTTTTGTTTGCTTGTTTGGTTGGTTGGTTGGTTTGGTTTTTTGTTTGTTTGTTTGTTTGTTTTTTAAATGTAAAATCTGCAATTGCTTTTGCGTAATGAGGCTCCTTTTCCCCACAGNTATGCAGAAGCAGAATGTGAATTGCATCAGATGTGTCAAAACAACAGCAAGCATGGGAATGGTGGGGATCACTCGAAGTTTCTCAGCCATAGCTCCTGGGCAAATAGGGAGAGTGTGCACGTTTATAAGGAAATGGTCTTCTGTACATGAATAGATTTTAAAGCTAAAAGGCACTCTCTTATCATATCTTTATGCAAAATCATATTCAGATCAGGAACATGTTTATGCAGCAAAAAACAGCCAGCAGAGAGAGATCTAACTTAATCTGGCTGGTTCAGATTACAGCATTCATGAAAATG
>WEKW01017836.1:0-18114 GCA_013389905.1 Sula dactylatra | reverse complement strand
TTTACCTTTTCTGCAGATTAGCTGCTGTCTTCTTTTTGTTTGCTTGTTTGGTTGGTTGGTTGGTTTGGTTTTTTGTTTGTTTGTTTGTTTGTTTTTTAAATGTAAAATCTGCAATTGCTTTTGCGTAATGAGGCTCCTTTTCCCCACAGCAGTCCCACCCAACAAGGGCACCACCTGAAAACCAATAGAAAAATAATAATAATGTGAAGTGGCTGCAGCTTTCTGTTTATCATATGAATAGAAGCAGCACTGGTCACAGTAGGCAGGGCCTTAACAGGAGGCCATAAAGGACATACCTTCACATACAGCTTTGTGTCTGTGTGCTACAAGCTATGCAGAAGCAGAATGTGAATTGCATCAGATGTGTCAAAACAACAGCAAGCATGGGAATGGTGGGGATCACTCGAAGTTTCTCAGCCATAGCTCCTGGGCAAATAGGGAGAGTGTGCACGTTTATAAGGAAATGGTCTTCTGTACATGAATAGATTTTAAAGCTAAAAGGCACTCTCTTATCATATCTTTATGCAAAATCATATTCAGATCAGGAACATGTTTATGCAGCAAAAAACAGCCAGCAGAGAGAGATCTAACTTAATCTGGCTGGTTCAGATTACAGCATTCATGAAAATGGGTCAAGGTGGACTTCATCCAATGTAGCTGGAACAAAAGATCTTGAGAATTGTGGATCAATATTCTCCTGGATATCACTATATTGTGCCTTTGTTACCATGCTTGCCTCCATTTTTCAACTTAAATTAGCACAACAAAACTAGGACTGGCTACGTTTTCAGCTTTGTTTTGTTGCACTGCATAATTTTAAAATAAATACGAACAACGGAAGTGCTTGTCACCTCCTCAGATTGACACAAGGACAGATGAAATCCATGGAGGTGGCTGCAACAAAACCATCCCATCCACACCAACAGGTAAAATAGATATAAGCTTTCTCCTGTGATGTAGCCCAAAGGCTGTTGCAAGCCCACTCCAGCAGCATGCAAAACCAGACCTAAAGAAGCACTTCAAGAAGTGTAACAGAGTGCAGGCAGTCTTCATGCACAGTTATTCCTCTGGCTTGGACAATGAAACCTCTATATTTATTTGACGATATAGCTATTATGATGATAGATGAAAATCTGAGGTACAGGTGTCATTCAAGATTTGGGCATCCTAAATGAAATAAATGGTTCTCCAAATAAACCAATTTATATTTGCATGTTGTGGATGCTGGAAAGGAGCCCAATCTTCTGTTGGATGTCTATTTCTTGAATGACACAAATGGATTTATGTTTCAGATCTAAATGCTAACTCACAAAAAAAGACCTGAAAGAGAGAAAGAATGCAAATCCACATTATACATTCCTGGATATATGGGTTCCAGGACTGGTCTGTTAAGTCTGATGCTTTTAAGGATCTTTCTCATACCTTAACCTCCATCCTTGTCAGTGTTTTCTCAGGGTAATTGATATTCTCCTAGGATTACAATGGTTTTTAGCTACTTTACTGATAAGCTTCTCAAGATAATATGTGCATCTCTCAGCCTAAAAAAAGTTTTTTGGGATTTGAGAATCCATCCACACCTGCTTTCTAGAGCAGCAGTAGCAAGTGTCAGGAAATCATTGATATTTGATTGAAAATACATTATCGATCACTAGGCATACACATGGCAATGATGAACCAACTGAGAAATACTGGCTCTTACACTAGGGTCCTGAAAGGATTTACAAAGCATAGTTTATTAACAGAGACACATCCAAGGAAATATCCCCAGGAATGCCAGCTTTTTCCACTAAAGTCTCTTTGACAACTAACCTAGATGTTATAAAACAAAAATGTGAACGAAGAGGAAGAGAAAATGTTGGAACTTCAGAAAGCCGAGGCAACTGGGGTTTAATTGAATTAATTTGGGAATTTTAATCGGATGTCGAATGGATAAACCTGTAAGGATAACCTGTCTTGGATGCAGATGTAACTCCTCATCTATTTAGGTTCTGGTTAGCAAGACAAGGAGAGCAAAGAGGTCCTAAAAGGTGGGGAAGTTCTAGGATGTCACATCTTTCCAGATGAATGTAGCAGTGAACCAGCAGAAAATTTTTATAGCTCTTCAATAAATCTATGGGCATATAATCAGCAAAGGTAAAAAACGTACAGTTCCATTAAAGTCAGCTTCACCGAGCTGATTCATAGCATTTTGAAAAACAGCTACAAAAGTTTGGTGGCCATTACAGTATACTGCAATATATAAAGGTGGGTGATTTTTTTCCCCTATAGGAAAGAAATGAATCTTTTCTGATAGCACAGGAGAACAGACAGCAGACTCAATGTCAAAAATTACTGCTATACTATCCCTGCAGATCAGGAAAATCTCCTAATCAGGCAAACGCTTGCAGTGAGAGTTTTGACTAAGGATTGCATGAGGACTTAAGGACTCAGTCCCAGAAGACTAAAATTTGAATTGATAGGAATAATTTTCAAAACATTAAAGTCTTGCTTCACTTCCAGTAAGGAAAGGAGTCTGACAAAGATAATAATCAAGACGCCAGTTCTGCCCAAGCTGCAAGAGAGGAAAAGACTAACGTGGCTGCAGTAGCTACTGCCCTATAACTAAACTGTGTTTTTCCCCTACTACTTACCTCAGAAATAAAAAGTACAAGGAGAAAAAGGCAGGGAGATAGATTAAGGAGCACCAGGGTGGCCAAACAGCTTGATTTGCTCAGACATCTCAGAGTCTTTCATTAAGATTTACATCGTGATGCTGACCTAAGTGGCAAAGCAATTTTTTCATAGCAGAAGAAAGAAGCTAGCAGTCTCCAGCTGGGTCAGGCAACCTTTCCCATGCTCACAGCAAGTAATGGACTCCTCCTCATGTGAACAGGACTGACCAACGGATGTGTCTTCTTCAATTGCTCTGAAGCAGAGTGTTTTTCATGTGATTGCTGTGTAGCCACCTATAGTTGAACAAGTGGTACCTTGATTTTAACCATTTTCCTCTGTGAAACAGGCAAGGCACAAAAAAACAACACAGTTTAAAACCCCTGCTCATACTGACATTAACACTTTCAAATTGAGCTCCAAAAGATGTCTCAAAAATTGTAATGTAGTACTTGCGCAGCTCAGCTCTCAATTAAGAAATGATAATGTTGAACAGTGCCTGATGCATGACATCAGATCAGAATTTCTGGGATACTGGCTTTACTGAATTACACCCAGACAACCATTTGGTTTGATTTAAAGTGCATGAAAGGCATGCATGTGCATGTGTGCATGCACTTTAAGACAGATGCCATCAGTTCTCCTGATCCCCAAATTTTAGTAATTATTGGTAGTCATACTGTCTACAAGCAAAACAGGAGGAACACTCAGAAATGAAGACCACCACAATGAGTCCCTCATGGTGAATTACCATGGCGGCAATGGCTGCATGCCAGCATTGAACTGTTGGCAAAATTTGCTGAGGACTTCACAGAACTTCTCACACCTCTGGTACATTAATGGTAAAACCTGATTCAGGATTAACATTTGGCTTTTGTGATTTAACTTTCCTTCCATGTTAGTGATAACGGAGTTTTACTGAGTGGGATTGGGATTGGTGTCCTCATGACCTTTCTGAGTTGGAGGTTTTGCAACAACATAAGCTCATCCAGCCTCTGGAAGCCTGGATGCAAATTGTTCCTCTGTATAGAAACTGCTTCCATCCCAGTCTACCGTCCTGCATCCCAACATGACACAGCACAGAACTGTTCAGCATTCAGATCTGCTCCAGACCCAACAGCTCCCAGGCCCAGCACTAATGTTAATGGTGTGAAAACACCTTGACACCAGCACTACGTGCCCACAATGGAAATAATTGCACAGCTGCTGAAATGACACCCACTGAATAGTCTACTCAGGAAGGAAAGGACTGCAAGAATCAGAAACGTTGTAATCTTAGAAAAAGAGGAAAAAGTTTCAGGTACTCAACATCAAAACGAGATGTTTTCGGTTTTTTGTTTCTTGACTGATTGGATCTTGACAGGATGGAGCTGAGGCACAACAGATTAGTATCAGGTATACAAAAGACAGATGTGATGCAGGTGATGTTATGATCCACTTCTGATGGGAGTGTACTCTTTTGGAGGATGCTGAGCGCTTCTTAAGTCATTAGGACTAGAAAGTGTTTTGTACACTACTGTTGCTGAACACTAGCCAAGAAAAGGTGTTTTTCTAGGAAAACTGTCTTGCTAAGATTGTTTACTGCTACTGTATCATACATTTTTTATGAAAAGGAATAAGTTTAAACTAAATTCCTATTCTCAGCCATCACTGTAAAATAAAGATAACTGTTCTCTCCATCAGTGGCATGACCTAATGACACAGTGACACCTGTGAGTTTTTGGTGTCTCCATACTTCACCAGTTCCTTTTTCTGATTTTTTGATGAGCATTTTCACCACTTCCTAGTTTTCTTTGGTGCACAGTAAGTCCAACATTCATTCCTGCATCTCAGCGGTTTGTTTCAGCTTAGCTGTACATCACTGGTTACCATGGCACGTATCTCACAGCCACCCTGGATACCCTGATTTGGTCACCCTTGATAACCTTGATTTGGGAATTGCTTTGGCCAACCAATTGCAGTTCACTGTGTAAGTAGGATCCAGGTACCCAAATACCTTTTAGGACTGGAGTTGCATTTGTACTCAGACATGCTGGTTTCCAACTTTGGGAATTACGGCCGCAGGCTCAGACGTTTCTGCTGGCTCCAGCGGAGCCCTTCTGACTTGCACCCACTGAGGAACTGGCTTGAGAGCCTCTCAGTTGTTTGATGGGGACTGTATCTTCCCAAAGAAATTATTATTCACGTAATGTTTTCAGTTAATCAGGTATTCTTCTTCATGGAGACAAAGGGCCATCTGCCAGGGCATCTTGATTAGGATTCCACTGTATCAAACCTACAGTAGTTGTGGGAAGATCAGAGCCAAGTGAACCAAAACAGGTTTTCTTCTTCCTTCTTTATTTTTTTTCTTTTTTTTTGTGTTTAGAATTATTCAATGCACAGGAATTGCCTTACCTGTCTCCTCAACCAGGAAAAAAAAAACAAACCCAAACAAACAAACAAAAAAATCCCCCTCAAACCCTTCAAATCCCACAATTTAACTTTATCTTTCCACGAAGTTTAATGACAAAAAAAATCTCATCAAAAGCTGATTTAGTGCAAGGTTCACTAAAAAGAGGGCCTGAGTTTGTGAATATAATAGAAAATTATCTGAATTTTTGGCTTGTAATGAACCATGCAATCTGACAGCTTCACTGGCTTGGGGTTTCCATCCAGACATTTGCGTTTCTCTGGAAAAAAGCTTCTCTTCTGCGGTTATTAGCAACATGAAAGGTGCTTTACATTTTAGCAGCTGGGCAAATAGTTTTTACAGATATTTGTGTATGTGTTTATGACAGAACTGATGGTATCACAGAATCAACAAATCCTTGCACTAGGATTTTGCAGACAAATAGAAATAAATGCTTCCTTAAATATTTTCAAGTGTTTATTAGCAACATTTCGGAATTGGTTGTCAAAACAGCAAAAGACAGGAGTACATATAGAAAACATACTTGTCTAAGCCAGCACTTGTCTTGCAGACTGGTAGTCCTGTGGGACTGGGTACTTCCCCCTAGCTGCCCTGGTGCGGGGAGCTCACCTCACCCAATGGGGCATTGTGCAGGTGGAAAACAGCCACGGTCACACCTTTCTCCCTGTGCACCTCTGCAACCCTGAGGACATGTGGAAGAGCAGGCTCTTCAATTTGCCTTGCCTTTGTATGGGTTATTTACTCCTCAGAAGTTGTGTTCATTTATTCATTCATTCATTCATTTGCTTTGGTCAGGTCCGGAGTAAGAAAAATAAAGTTCTTCTCAAGTTACCTATCAGAAACAAGCTGTCATGGACCTGAAATACTAACTGCTTGACACAGTTCAGCTGTTGTTGAAAAGAGAAAAAAAAAAGACATTTCAGCATTGTGTTTTGATTGCTTAGATGTGATGTGCTATCAGCAGCTAAAATCAGTTACTTCACAGAATAATTAATGTAAGCAGCAGATGGTGAAACGACAGTATCCTCAGCTATTAAAAATATTAATCAAAGCTAACTGTGAGAACTTGTACATGACCTAATCAGCTACAGCGCCAGTTAAACACCTTGTGAAACTATTTGCTAGAGTAACCTTGGATACTTCGCCATAATATTGAAAGAAATCAGAAGAGGTTTTTTCAAGTCATTTACAGATAAAAAAATTTCTAAAACAAACCTTTGTCAGCGTGTCTGTATGAAACTGAAGGATGATTACAGGTGCACAGTCAGGCTGCCACATGGACCTTCATTTTATATCAGGAAAAATACTATTTACTTTCATGAGCATGCTTGAAGAACTTGGAAAATTACTAGTCAAATCACAATAATCAGCAGCATCAGGACCCCCAACCTTTTTAATAAATGACAGTTCTTTGTGGGGACACGAAGAGAGAAAACTGATTTGCTTTCTGCATAAACATAATGACATGACTAAGATATTGCTACAATAAAAGTAAAACCTTTGTGCATTTTGGTTAATTAACACTGTGTCTTTGTCCTCTATTGAAAATACATGTGACTGTTTAAGGCAAGGATAACCTATATGCTGTAACAGCATCATCTGACCCAGATGAAATAGGTGACTGTGCATTTTAGATGCCATTTCATTCTCCAGAAAAAAAACCCTAAAACACTATAAACTAAAAACCCTATACTTTAAACTTCTGTATGTCAAGATATTTCAACTTCTTCAAGTGTTCCTTAGCATTGCCTTGTTACTTTAATTGAGAAACCTTAAGAAATCTGATAATCCTTTACTTATTTATAACTTGTGTTCACGTTTGTGCAAATAGGAAAAAAATCCAGCAGTATCCTTTAATAAAAAATCACAGATCTGACTGACTCTACAAAAGAGCAGTCACAGACCTTTTAATGCATTCTTCCCAGGGAGGAAAAAAAAAAAAATCAAGGAACAACAATCACAGGCAAAACTTTGCAATACAATTGCCTTGAAAAGGCTACAAATATTTCTCACAAAATAAATATTGTCCATTCCTGTCAGCCTTTTCAACCTCTTTTGTGTTCCCAGAAATTGCCAGTAATGAAAACAGAGCAGAGCCAATCAAATTGTTGTATACACTACTGCACTGTGGGAGCTGGAAGCCCTGCATTTAGAATAAGTCCTATGCATTATTCATAGACTATGTATGTTTATGTAAATTACCAAAGGCGGAAGTGTATGCTAAAGCAGAATCAGAGGTAAAAGAGTGATGATAAAATACCCTGCTTAAACTGTACCTTAGCAGGGGATATATACAATATGCCCCTTCTACACCTCCTAGTTAAAAATGAGTGCAGTCATGTGCCATATCCTGTATGGAAAACAAATATACTTTCTGGCTTCTAGGACACACGTATTTTTCAACATTTGTATTGGAGCAAGTATATAAATACAAAACAAAGTATGTGAGCCTTTCAGTCATTCAGAAAGGCACTGGGGAGATTTGGTAGTGCTACCTTTAGGGAACTTATACATTTAAAACTATGGGAGAGATATTTCACAGAACAGTCATCTGAAAACTTACAAAAATAAAAAAAATCTTAAACTTTCTCTTTCCAACAAAACCAGAACACTTCTAGTTCAACGCTCCTCTTTCCACCCATTTACACTAGCTATTATCAAGGCATATACACCATATTGTTAAAGGAAGAGTTTCAGAGAAGATCACATTGATTACACAAACACAGGCAAGGGTTAAAATGCTGATTTCATTCAGGCATTATGAGTGACAAGTGGAGGAGGAGGAGCATTTATGTAAAAGAGCTTTCTACCTTGAGGTCGACTCTGCAGCCCTCTGCAGTTGAGTAGCACACATAGCACAAATACATTGATTGTTTCTGGATTCAAATATTTGCATACAAAATTTAGTAACTTCCTTTTAATGTGTTTAAACTTTGTGTTATATTATTTCCAAAGTATGTATCATATATATAGATGATATATATTATACATATTGTACAATATTAATGAATATAACACATAATACATTACATGAATGTTACATTATGTGAAATCATTCACTTTTCATTCTTAAAATAAAACTGCTGCTTGACCTAAGCTTGGAGAATAACTTACTGAGTGACAAAGGCTGCATAATTACACATTTAGTGTGAGCAGGAAATTGTTTTCCTGTTCCGTATTGCAATTTTCCCGTAATGATTTCAACAAAACCAACACCATTTTGAAAACTGCAGATTTGCAACTTGCACCTCAAATAACCCATGGTCGCTTAAAAATATGAGTATTTGAAGTAAATCCTGAGGTATCCTGCACAAAGCAGGGGCAGAAACAGAAAAAAATAGGGTCAAGGTGGCTGATAGGAAAGAAGGGGTTTGAAAGACATTTTTCCACTCTACCACAGCACTGATTTTTTAGCAATTAACACCAGGACTATAACATGAAAATATCTCAGAAACTCCATTGTTGAGCTGGTTTTAGGGTGTAGAAAATACCGTGAGAAGCAGTTGGACCCATAATCCTAAATGGACAAGCAACACTCAGTGAATAACTGACTTCTGATACCAAGCATTGTCCCTCCAGAACAGTGGTCCATACCTTATTTTTCCTGCATGTGCTTACAGATCAAGTACCTCTCCGTCACTGTGTTCCTACATGTGTAGTACAGAGATCATTTGAGAATGCCCATAATGAAATACGTAGGCAAGGGTTTCGGTTGTTGTATCTGAGCAATGTGGCTGTGAATGTCAAAAATCCCTCAGGGTGAGGAGCTGAGGACTATGTCGATTCTCATCTCTCAGGGCTGTAGTGAGAAATGTTCAACGCCGTAAAGTCTAAGGATAGAGCACTGTAATTAGTTTATGCTGTTAACCCAATGATAAGCAGGATACACTCGAAAGACTCTTCCAGAGAAGAACCTTCGGCATTCAGACCTCTCTGAAAAGACTTTGAGTCTTTGAGGAATGCGTTGTACCAAACAAGTCTGGCAATCTCAGACACCAGCTGTTTGATACAGGCATCTTACTATATTTCAGTGATATAGTACTCAACATCTCTGATACTGTGGAATGAAATGTTTGGCTACAGACTTTAACTGATATTTCCTGCATATATATACACTCACACGCATATCAAATCTATCTATATCAGATAAATGTGAAAGATTAACATATATACATTTCTGATAATATTGTGACTGTAAAATGAACAAGTGAGATAGCATTAGGTAAGGAGATCAAACTACATTATGCAACTTTAGGAAGCAACATAGATATTTAATCCCTTCCTGAGGCTGAACTACGGAGAAGAAACACAGGCAAGGTTTTGTTTTGACTAGGGTGTGCATGGATTTTTTGAGAAAAATTATCAGTGTAACCCTTAAGAGGTTTAAAATCCAGGCTGATAACCTAAGGCCTTTCGCTATGGTTTTTTTTTTTCTTACTCAGGCAATTTAGTTAATGCTGTGTTACTTGTATGTTTCTGAAAATAACCTCTTAAGCAGCAAATTTAGCATACTCATCATGGTTCAAGAAGGGCAGTTCTCAGTCCTTAAACATAACACCCTTCCTAGCTCTGAATGTCATAGCTGAAAAGTACTATGACCTGCCAAATTAGAAAGAAGTTCTGTCAGAAGGGTCTCACTGGTATCCAACATGAAGCTTTGGAAGGCTGCAATAGTTGACTACAAAGCAGAGACATTTAAATTAATGACATTTAGTAAAGAAATACTTTAACACGTATTATGCAATGGTTCTCTTTCAGTTTATGGTGAATACAGTTACAGTGAATACACATCAGAGGCAGACATCCAACAGGATGGTTATTAGTACAAGGCAGACTCTGTGGGGCTGGATGGGGCTCAGCAATTCTCTAATGAAATAACCTCCATACTCACAGGGAGTGATGCGATCTACAAGTATCTGGGCAGGTAATACATGCACAATTTCACATCCTCATTTTCAAAAAGTTTGTGGAGTATGAATCTTAGAGACTTTATTTGGACCACTCAAAGATAAGCCTTCACTGCAGAATGGCTGTGGAGTCTCTAACGCTGCTCTTTCAGGTGCCCAGATAGGGTGGCAAAGCAACATGCTGAAAAAATGCGAGTGCTAAACAATGGGAGAGCACTTGGCAGCTGTCACTTAAGACTCTTGACAACCCAGCCAGCTCAAGCGAAAAGGATTGCCACCTCTGAGATCTTCTGTATACAGACATAATCCAAATTAAGCACTAACCTTGCATTATAATTTTAGCTCAAGTTGTGTGCAGTAAACACTTGGTGAGACAGAAGATGAAGAAAGGACTTGGGCTCATTTTTGAAGCCCTTCCATAAAACTTGGGAAGGTGAGATCCAGATACTGTAGCTTAGCCAAAATTGGAGGATGTAAATAGGTCAAACCACATGTGCAATGGCATTTCAACAATTTAGTCTACTTGCTGCACAGGCATTGACTGAATGAGTAAAAAAATTATGGAAAGGCATTTCTAAACATGGAGAAAGACAAAAATATCAAAAATCATCAGGGTGATTACAGAATTTTTGTGGGATTTTTGTTTATGAAAACCTCTCTCTCAAATGCATATTAACTAAGCTGTAACATAAAAATGGAATCATTGCAATATGCTGGCAATTATTCTGCAAATTGTGCTTCTCACTGGCATTTAGCTGCAGCTGATTTACATACAACATAGTTGGAAATCAAGTAATGTGACACATAGGACTTCACAAACATCAGATATTCATGCTACAAATTCTACCAGCTCCAACAAATAAATACTGCCACTTATAAATCAAAGACAGCGTTGCAACTGTTACGTGTTCACTGTAAAGTTCTAAAAATACTTTAACACTTTCTTTAATGGGATTAGTATAGAAACTACAAGATCACAGATCAATAGTTTCTCAAATAAACTAAAGGAACACCCTTTTAGGTTTATTCTGGGAAAAAGTCTGTATTTTCAATCAGACTGCCAGGATTTTATGGAATGTGAAACTGTGCAATGGAAGGATAAAAGTCTTCAGGGACTTGATACTCTGAGCAAACAATATGTACATGAACCTTATTTTATGATTTAAACAACATTAACACAATAACGGCCTCTGCCTGCACTGAAACACTGAAGAAATTATTTCCATGTCTTTGTACAGAAACGTCGTTTGAAATCTGCTGATATTTTTATACAAAACACTGGCTATTTCAAAGCATGTTTTGAACAATGGTCAAGTTGAATGCTGTAACACTGATGCTGTAACACTGAAGCTGTATCAACAATAAAAAGACATAAAATTTACCTCTTAAGATATCAGAGTAAAGCCACGGTAGATGCAGAATTTACTCTATGATTTCTAAGGTAACTCCCAGGAAGATAAACTAAACAGATGAAATGTGAGTGTGATCCTGGATTCCATGGGCACAGAAATCTGAGATGTAATGTGTTATTTTGGCACTGGATGCTAGATAATATCTGTTGTTCTGTATTTGATAGCAAACAAGTGGTATCATGATTTCTTATTAGTATTAGCATATGTAACTGAGACTAGAGAGATCACTAATTCTGTTTCCAGCGTTATTCAAGAAGGATTCAAGTCAAGACGGATAGGAGAACTTTGATTACAAAATAAATTTAAAAATTACTTCTAGATTTTGCCAATGCCAAATCTTCCTTCCCTCCTGAGTAAATGGGCCAGGTCCCCCATGTACTAAATATTCACAGTCTCATGATGTATCAACAGGCACAAATGCAGTAAGGATGGAGTGAGAAGAGCACTTGTCCTTTGAAGAGGAAGGACAAACGTGGCAAGCATGACCAAGCCCTTCTGGCTGCCACCGCCACTGCTGCTGCTGCTGAAAGAGGTAGGATTTAGGCAACGTTGTAAGGCAGGAGCCCAGCAGAAATTAGGGAACACAGCTGTTTTCAGCCTGGGATCCCAACAGCACTTTAGGGACATGTGCTTTTTCCTCCAAGATAAATTCAACATAATTGTCGTTACTAAAATTTATTTCTCCTGGATTTTCCAGTATACTACGTGCTTTGGCAACGAGTCTTCTCACTTCCATGTTTCAGGGATTAATTTCAAATACAGAGATGGAAATGTGCAGCATCTGTCACAGCTCTCTGTCAAAAAATGTTATTCCTTACAGTTATCTCCTGAATATTGCTAATTGATTAACATGCACATAACTCTACATTGAGGGATGACTGATAACACTGGAGTCCTCTCTTTCAACATGTAAAAAGTAACCCTGTGCTTTCATTTCACATAACTGTGGTTTAATTTGGGGATAAAGAACAGCAGCTACAGTAAAAGCAGCCCCTAATGCCATAAACACAATTCAGACGATGTCCAAAGGGAAATAAGCTCTTCCCTTTTCTTGTTTTATTGATTTTGAAAGGTGCTTTGTTTGTTTGTTTTCAAACAGCATCTTAACAGAGAAGTGACACTGATTAACGGTATCAATACTCCTGACTCCAACCGCTCCCAGTGATGGCACCACCATGGCCTGGCTGGGGTGAAAGAAAGCAACTGCACGTTAAATTATGCAACCACAAAAAAAATTGACAACAATGAGCGGATTCGGTTGAACTCTGCTGCACACTGGTGTCCAGTGCCATTTAAGATGCTGCAGATTCTCCTGGCTGGCTTCAGTTTCGTGCTCCAAAACAGCATAAGTCTCCCACAGGTGCTGTGACCCATCTGCTAGTCCTGTGTGGAAATATTGGCCACCCAGCACCACCCCAAATGTGGCTACAGACCAATGCAGCCTGGCCCAGCAGATGGGAATTGGTGGCAGGTGCTGGGAAAACCTGTTTCATCCTTCTTGTCTCTGGATGGGACAGAGGTGCTCCTGAGATCTCCTCTTCAAGGGGGGGGAAGGGATAAAATCCAGTGCTGGATAGCACATCTGTAAGGAAATGTGTGTAGCTGGGGGAGTCTGGGATTAATTACTGCAGTCCATGGTGTCCCACAAATGCTCCTGGAAAGGGTTTCAGGCATGGCTAAGCTGAGTTCATTCTATCAAAAGAAAGTGTTTGTAGCATACTTAATTACCAGAACATTTGTATCAGCAGTTATATCAATCACTTAAAAATACAGAATGATAGTATGACAACAGAAATCACAGGTTTTATTTGATTTGAAGTAGATTTGTATCAGGCTTACAGTTTTGTTACACAGAACTTAAATTCTATTAAGTTATGTTTTACTCACAGGACCAGTAAAATATAAATTCCACAATAAAATAATTGCGAAACACAGCTTTTTTAAATCCTCCATGTGACAGATACCTATATGTAAGAAAGAGACTAGCTCTTTCACATTTTTCTTTTGAAAAGACCATAAAGAGTGGAAGACAGTAGAATTTTAATCAAATGAGAAAACGTGATGATAAATTTTCTGAATATCTGTGAATTGGCTTCAACATATTTTGTAATGTAACTGCCTCCTCTCCTGTTTCTGCTGATTTTCAGTAACACACAGCAGCTGGAATCTCCTCACGTCTCTAACAGCTCAGATTTCTGTGGCAAGTCCACTTCAGAAAGTCGCTTCCATCTTTGAGAAAATCTTATCTCACTTTTCTGTGGATGTACTAAAAGCTTTTCAGCAAAGGCAGAAGACAGAGACAAGACAGATAGAAAAGGTCCTTAACATCATCTAGTCCAACCGTAAACCTAACACTGCCAAGTTCACCACTAAGGCTCAAACAATCAGTCTAAAGTGCTTTTCCAAGACAATAAAAGGAGTGAAAAATGTATGAAATTCCAGTGAAGGACAAACTCACTTGTATGCCAATTTACTAATAACCCCTACCCCAAATCGCAGATATCTTCCAGTTAGAAAAGAAATAAATCACTGGATTTTGCAAGATGATATAACTTGACCAAAAGCAGAAAAAACCCCTGTTTTATGACTTCAGTCCTGGCTCTTTCAATTTTTTCTGTTCTCTTTCTGCTTTTGTAATTAAAAGCTGCCAAATAACTTTCATTCTGCCAGCTGCCTAAAATAGTGCGTCTGATTTTCACTTATAATAGCATAGTACGATGCTGCCGTGATGTAAGAGTGAGTGATGATGTGGTAACAGTTGCACACCTTGTGTCAAAAGAAGACTGGCCTTATAGTCTTCTCCTTCCTCCAGTAGACACACTTTGAGACTGTAAATCAATGTTCATGCAAAACAAAGAAATTGAAATATGCCCATTTTAAGATCACATACAATAAGAGTGTGATAAAGTAATCCTGATGGAAACGAGAAATCCAGAATGAATCCAGAGAAAGGGGAGCCAGGAGGATCTCCTCATATCTGGGAGAAAGGTATGCAAATTTAGGCCTCCCAAAAGCTTCAGGTCATACTTTCAAGTAACAGTGTGGAGAAGCAGTTGTGAGTTAGCAGTCATTTTAAGGACTGCTGTTTCTACAGATTACAATATTTCTGCAGGCTTTTCACTAAATGTGTACAGAGGGTACATTAGGCAGAATACAGTATATGTAGCAGTATGCAATAGAAGACTAGACAAATCTGACAGATTAATGTATATGTAAAGCAATTTTATTAATTTCTAAGCCTTTTAAAAAATGCATAAGAAATATCATATTCTTAATAGGTACTAGATGCTATCACATGCTAAGTATTTGAAGGGAAAATCCATGTTCCCAGGGCAAACAGATAGAATCACAAAAGGGCTTGGAAAAGAGAACGTCAAATAGGTGCTGAATATGGAGAAAGAAAATGAAATCAAAACAGTCCTTCTGCCAGAATCAGTATACTTGTGCAAAGGCAAGCAAAACAAGCCTACCACCCCTCATACAGAACACCGTAAAAAAAAATCCACACTAAAAAGATAATAGCAATATCTTTGCCTCTCTCAAAAATCTCATCTTAAAAGGTAGGTATGATCTCAACAGAACCCTTACCAATACCAAAGAAGTGTAAGTGACTTTAGGAAAACATGTAAAAATGGTAAAAAGCTTTAAAATCTTAGGAAAATAAAAAATACAGCACTATGACTGAAGTTTTTCCTTTGTCTCAATTAATAGCTTTTTCTCACTAGAATTTTGCTACCTGTTTACAGAAATGTTGTTAGTATCCTTAAAAAGCATTTTTTCATCCAGTAATTGTTCTTTCCTTCCAAAACCCTTGGTAATGAAGATTATTACCAAGAAATTAATAATCACCAAAAAAAAAATTAACCCTATGACAGTGCATATAGCCGTCATAATACCTGCTGTGCCCAAAAAGTTCTCAGTGTCTAAGAGGCCAGCCATGAGACTCAGTTACTTGCCTCTCTGAAAGACAGAAATTGGGTCATTGAAGGTTTGTATATAGTGTTTTTGAGAACAGAAAAAACATTATCCTCTATATGCAAAGTACACAAAGAAATCAGAATAGTAAAAGCCCTAACTCAATTTTTCATTATTTTCATTATTCTCTTAGTTCTGTATATTTATTATCTCAGCTGAATTGTATATTGTGCTGCTTTTGGCTAGGATAGAGTTAATTTTCTTCATAGTAGCTAGTGTGGGGCTGTGTTTTGGATTTGTGCTGAAAACAGTAGTGATAACACAGGGATGTTTTAGCTATTGCTGAGCAGGGCTTACAGAGAGCCAAGGCCTTTTCTGCCTCTCACCCCACCCCACCAGTGAGTGGGCTGGGAGGGCACAAGGGGTTGGGAGGGGACATGGCCAGGACAGCTGACCCCAACTGACCCCAGGGATGTCCCACACCATACAGCATCATGCTCAGCACATATAGCTGGGGGGAGAAGGAGGAATTGGGGGACATTCAGAATGATGGCGTTTGTCTTCCCAAGTCACCATTACATGTGATGGAGCCCTGCTTTCCTGGGGATGGCTGAACACCTGCCTGCCCATGGGAAGGAGGGAATGAATTCCTTGTTTTGCTTTGCTTGTGAGCCTGGCTTTTGCTTTCCCTATTAAACTGCCTTTATCTCAGCCCATGAGTTTTCTCACACTTCCAAATCTCTCCCCCATTGCACCAGTGGGGAGTGAGCGAGCGGCTGCGTGGGGCTGAGTTGCCAGCTGGGGTTAAACCACAACATACATATTCCTTGCATGTTATGGGAAACCAAAGTGGGAAAGGCTTGTTTTGAAGATGGAAAGGATGTGGTTTGAAATAAATAGAGAGTATGGTGTTTTGAGTAATCCATTCTTTTACATATCATTTTTTTCTAGCTATACAATGTCTCTGATGATCAGATGTAGTCTTTAGCTAAATGGCTAAATGATGGGGTTATACATTTGCATTTCCACAGCCACACAACGTGACTTCAGAGGATTAGCTTTTCCTTCCTCAACCAGCTCTCCTGCCCCCACAACAAACGTTCACTTCATCAAATAGCCTGTAAAACTGCTGAGACACAAAACCCTACTTTCCTACTGTATTTTTTCTCCTGTCCTTGCAAAGCTGCACCATCCTAGTTCTATGCCCCTTACATACAGACTGGGCCTTCAGAAAGGAAAAACTTTCATAAAGCTGGATCTCAAAGTAAAATATTTACAATCTTATGTTTTAGCAGTGACAGTCCCTGTAATGTAGTGATATAAACCTTTTTAGGATGAGAACTCTTCTGGGCAGGGACTGCCTTCATTCTGTGTGCCCCGTATCAAGTGTAACTATGGCCTTTATTAAAAATCATTAATTACAGTTACTAAACACAGTTCAGAGCAATACTGAATAGCTCACCATCTCTCATTGCTTTTATAGTTCACTACACTTGAATTATCATAGTTCAGCGCATCTTATATGACAGCATTACTCTACTGAAATATGTTACTCCAGAATAGTAATATATGACCTACATTATAACACATATTTTTAGTTGCTTGGTCCTAATTGTAAGCAGCAATCAGAATCAGCTCCAACAAACAGACAAAACCGAAAATGTAGGAAATAAAAGGTTACTCATTATCACTGTTGTCGTACACATTAAAAAATGTATGTCTACTAATAATAGTTTATTGTTAAGCTCTCTGTCATGAGATGCAAAGTCTCATTTAGCTCTGGCTGCTAAGAAAATACTGTGGAATACTCAATGTAAAACCTCAAGAAAAATATATCAGCCAGAAACTGATCACACTCATTTGTAGAAAAAATGCACCTATTTTGCAGTCACTGACTACCTGTTACAAACTTGAGATCCATTTGTGTGAGCTAGAAAAATACTATAGACTCTCTATATTATTATACTTAATCGTTCTTCTCAGACTATTTGGTGCCACTTTGTAGGAACAATAAAGATTAAGAATTTCTGCTTTTCCATACCTCCCCTCATTAAAGGATATTTACCCCAAAATATTTCTACAGACAATCAGGGTAGAATTGCATTTACCCATTTCTACACTTAGTCTACCTAAAGAAATGCTATCATTGGTTTGTTTTTAGAGGTTTAGATTGGATTTTGCTCCTTATCTATAACATACACCTTCATTTTCCTATCATTTTTCATTTAGCAAACACTGAAATGTCTGTGTCATTCCTTTTTGTTCTATTTGTTTACATGTGTTATGGAGGAAGTATTATGTATTAGTTAAAGCACTGGACTGAGTTTAAGGTCGATTCTTGAAACATCTACTGATTTTTACATGACCTTGGATAAGCCATTCAATGGTCATTTCTTAGCACTTTAGTTCCTATCTGTAATACAGAAAGATGTAACACATACCAATTTTATTGCAATGTTCTGAGGATAAATTTATAAACACTTGTGAGTTTGTCAACTGTTGTTTGATCTGGGCATCCTTAGGGATAGTCACTGCAAGTACCAAATGAAATTGCAAATGTAACAGCAAATGACCTGGCAATTACCTTCTTGACATTACCATTGCTAGTGATGTCACGCACTTCTAAAAAAGAAATTTCTTACAAATATAGTTCAACTTGTGGCACTATCTTGTTGAACTAATTGCTAAATATATACTGTAACATAGATTTAGAACGACATCACTCTGCAGGAAGTTTTCTGTTAGCAGGGAAGTAAACCAGGTCTTGACAACCTCGATCTCATGACTAGCATGACCTCATGCAGATGCACATCCCCCATTT
>WEKW01017835.1:11166-14842 GCA_013389905.1 Sula dactylatra | reverse complement strand
TGTATTTTGTGTATTAAGATTGAAACATTAAAATTACGTGGACTGTGCAACATACATATATACACACTCAGACTGTACACAGGAATGCATCAAAATAAGTAGACATTATTTTAAATAGAACTCCTGAGAAATCAGTAGCCTCTGTAAAGGAGCTATAGCATGTAATCTGCCTAGTGTGCTTCAGATTAGTACAAAAATAGTTTTTTATATTGCTAATCCTTACAAGCAGCATTGAAAACACTTTTTTTTCCCCTTACATTATGGAATTCTACATCTGCTGTTATGTTTTAACATCAGAAGTAAAACTTCATAGTAACCATTCAGTGTTCATCAAAATAGTAATATTGGTTTTTCCCTAATTCTTAACTAGCCTGAAAGCTAAATACTATGTGTCTTGTGGTTGGTGCTTTGCTGATTTTGTAACTGTTGTTTGTTTGGGGTTTGGGATTTTTTTTTTGTTTGTTTTTGTTTGGGGTTGTTTGGGTTTTTTTGGGGTTTTTTTTGGACAAATGAAAATCTAAGAATTGGTATTCTTTTTCTTTTTTGTGTGTGTATTGCCCTTGGTTATTTGAAAATGACCTTACTGATGAGCCTTGAAGCAATAAAAAATACTTCTATTCTGGAAAAACGAGGCAAAATCACTTCACATTTCTTTCTCTCCTCCCACAAAACTTCTCTTCCTAGTGTTTTGTGTCCAGATTTACTTCTCTACATTTAAAAGAGGCTTCTTTGTGCTTGTCCTTCTCTCTCCCCCATTTTATGAGAGTAATTTCTGAAAAATATTTCCTAAAAAAGGACACCCCCCCCCATCCACTTCTTTATTTGGAGTGGAGTGGCTGGAGCAGATTCATGTGTTCCCAGAAATTGATTCCACTTCACCAATTGACCCATTCAGCATAGCATTTTCAATACCCAAAATACATGCTGCTTTCTGCCCTGATACACTTTTTTAAACATCTTTAAATTCAGTTGTCTAACGTCTTGTAGTTGCAATAGTTAGCCATTCTTACCTCTTCCACCTTAAAGGCTGACATTCGTAAGTCCAACTTGCATTTCTGTTCATGAGTACCTGTGTTAACGTTAGTAGCTCTTCTGTACTGTGTCACCAGTCTCCTCCATAACAGAAGCAGGATCAGAACATGAATCTTGCTTGTTGGTATCGACCAAGGGAAGAAAATGCCCCATGAAGTCCCCTGTCAGATAACACAAATAAGAATTTGCTGTTACCTAACAAGCTTCAGAAGGGCCTTAGAAATGCACTGACTTTATCCTGCCGCTGCACTGTTATGCAAGGGCCCAGTAACTTTGCTTCCATGTTTTTCTTATTAAATTGATAATTTGATGTTTATAGTCTATTTGAGAAGAATGGCTTTCTATGGCTGTACGCCTGTAGGGCCTAGGATAAAAGCAGAACCTTGAAAACTGTTATGTGGCTCTTAATGACGAATTTCAAGGATTTATAAGAAAAGGGTTTATGTAGCACTTGTTATTGGAGTATGGTCTACTGTGCTTAATCCTCCTAAAAATTCCAATTTGTATGGGATAAAATAGAGAAAGCTGTCACCTGCAGGTAGTAAGTAGTCCCCAAATGTAGTTTGTCCCCTCTACCCAGAGCTTCTGTCCAAGAAAGTGCTTAACCCCCAGCTTCCCTTGAAGTATGAGACTCCTCCTCTTGGTGTACAGGAGAATCGTTGGGATCGAGCCATGAGGAAATACATGTAATGTAGTATTGGTGCTTTTCTCTCTGTGTGCTCTCATCCCTGAGCAAAGGAAGAAAAGTAGCAAAACATGGAAAATAGAGTAGCCCCTCCCAAAGACTAGAGCGTCTCAGTGAGACGGATGGAACAGTGCTGTGGAAGACAATGCAAAAGGGAGATTCCTTGTGTAGTTGGCTTGTGCTGAGTATTCCAGAGCTGTTAAAAGAGGCTCTCCCCGATGGCTATTTCCTCTCAGCTGCTGCCTTCACTGCTGCTAATCAGTTGCAGGAGTTTCCTTTTTCACTTGCGTTCCTCCTTACAGCTTTGTTGCCATTCAGAGTTAATCATGCCATTGGCAAAATGCAGCTGCTGGGAGATGGAGATGGTAGGGGCAAAGGGCACTGCCTCTCACATGATACTTACAACCTCATCTGATTGCTTAGAACTGCACTGCCCATGAGGCCGCGCTGGCTGTGTGCAAGCCAAAGCGGTGGTAACCAAAATACTGATGTGGAAATAGACTGTTATGTGTTTTCCTGCATTAGGGTTCCATTTTGTGTGTTGGGTGTTCGTTAATAAGAGCAGTGTACCACAGTTGACGCTGACTTTTATGTGTATTTTTTTTCTTACTGCATTGGAAATCTAAAGCCTTTAACTTAATTGTGGAGGAGTTCTATATGCTTTCCTTAGTAAAGATGCATGCACGCATTCCTGAAACTTAGTTCTAAAAACTTGGGACTGCAACTGTTTAGAAAGTCAGGTGTGCCTAATATCTTTATTTAATAACTCTAGTAATTGTTAGAAAACCTATGTAACTTTTGGTTTGCTCAATTTTTAATATTTTTCTGAATTTGCTGATTTTTTTCCAACACAGAAAGGAATTATATAGGGAGGGATAGAGAGATTAGTTTTTGTGGTGGTTATGTTCAAAGTATAGTAATTTGTGATGACGATGATGATTACGATGATGAAAGAGGGATGTCTTAAATGTCAAACTAGGATCTTTCAGAAACCTGCAGAGCATTCTTGAAATAGACACTCATCTGATGTTCATGTCTTTTACTTGGATGCTTTACAGGTGTTATTGTTTAGCTGACTAGGCTTCTTTTTATGCAGAGCAAATACAGAAAAACACATCATCTGAGTGTTTTCATTTAGGAGACTTAATTATGCAGCTGAAGTCTGATGTATTTCCCTAAGTACTGGAGGGTCAGTAGCCATCATGATTCACATGACTTGAAATCTTAGTCTACAGTGATGAATATCTAGAGGGAAAGGAAAGTTGTATACATAGTGGGACATAGTATTTGTTCTGATACAGGCTGAACATAGTGATCATAACTAAGATAATTTGCTTAGTTCTGTTTGCACTCTTAAAGTAACAAGCTTGTCGTATTCTTAGCAAATATGATCTTTGCCCTTCTTTTTCACCTCATTTCAGAGTGAAAGCCTGTGGATAGATTTAGCATTAAAATCAGCATTCCAGCTTGTACTGGGTGAAAATAACATGGTTTAGATTCTGGATTAGGTTGCAAAGAGTGGATTGCTCTTCATATTCTTAAAGCTAATTCCTTTCCCATCATATCTTTTGGAATGTGTCCCAAAACGCTGTTTATACAAAACAGCATTCAGCTTCATTTCTTTTATAATTGGAGACTTTGTGGAATCTTTTCTTAATCTCATAGTCTCCAAGGAATGCACTCAAATATTTTCTTTTAAAAAGCAAAGATAGATGACTTGTGACTCAGCTGAAAATAAGATTCTTACTGATGCCTTCAGGGTTTGAGGGATAAGGTTTTTCTTTTTCTTCTTTCTATCGTGTAGAGCTTTTTTTCTAGTTCATGTTTGAAAGTGGTTGGTCAGTTGTTCATTTCCTTTTTTTCTGAAGGAACTGTTGAAAAATTTTTTGATTCACTGTGTTTTAATTGCCTACTATATGTATGGTCTCTGTTTCTCAGTGTGACTCCGCCAGCACCAGT
>WEKW01017835.1:1166-6166 GCA_013389905.1 Sula dactylatra | reverse complement strand
TACTCGGAGATGGCATTTTTTTTAAATCTATTGTGTGTTTTAATAATAGCATGTAATGTGTAAAGCTGCTTACTCTGTATTCTGACCATCAAAAGAAGTGATTACATGACAGTATGCTAGAGAAGTCTTGAGTTGAAGCCGGTGATGATCAAGATTAAAGAAGATATAACAAGCATTTGTAGAAGTTAGAGATGAAGCATAAATTTGAAGATAGTATTCTAGTGTAAAATCAAGCATCTTTAAATCCTTTTTTCCCCTGGAACACCATGTCTTACCAGTTTTGATCAGATGTAAGGAGGATTGCGAGTGCTTAGAAACTCGGAATGCCTCTGTACGAAATCTTGTGTACCTAGATTGTTTTAAATTGAAAAAATTGATGTCTTAAGAGTTTTCGCTGTGTGAATGCTTTGGGTTGTTGATGTCTTCAATATGACTAGTTAGCTTAGTTTATTGAAGTAATTATTCTAAACTGATGGGTGGTCTTTGGAAAACATTTTCAATTGATAGCTTCTAATAGGAGGAGGGTATGTTACTAATACAGCACAATCCCTATATGGATGCCAGAGTTTAAAAAGCCATTAACCTTTTCGGTTTCTTAATATGCTCTGCGCACTTTTTTATCATTCTTGTGTGTGACAAATACAAAGCGAAGTTGGAGAACATACGGTCGCGCAGCATCTGACTCCTGGCACCTTGAGGTGCAAGTCTGTGACTGTATAAAGGTATATGAAGTGTAACTTCTTGCTAAGAAGGAAATAGCTTCAGTACACGATCTGAATTGTCGAAAAGTCCTTCGTATAATTAACTCTGAACATTTCAAACTAAACGAGGTAAATGCTGTCGGCCAGGGAAGATGATACAGAAGTACAGGTCGCCCTGCGAAGGTGCAGTGCTGTGCTTGGTACGGCGTTACCCACAGGAGAGCTTTTGAAAGCAGTAGCTAGCACCGATCTTGAGCACCCTCTGCCGACCAAACTATACATGGCATGTCTGTAACTGCCGCAAGTCTCCTTTTCAGCTAGCCTTCAGCCAAATTAGAGCAAAATACTGAAATAAGGCAGAGGCAACTGTCGCTGATTTGGCTCCATTGTTCTATGTAAAGACTGATTCTGAAAAGAGACATCAGACCGAAGAACAGTTAGAGACACTGCGATAGCTGAGCAAACTGCCAAAGTGTTAATGAAAACCAGATTTATAGTCAATGGGATACTAAGAATGGGTCGCCTTCAGTTTCTCTCATTTTGATCTTTTGAAACATAATGTTTTACTACAGATAGAATAAATCGCTGGCATTAAGGATAAATCAGGACACAACTGAAAAACACACTTAAGGTTGTGAAATCTGTGGCCAGTATTTGTCAAAATTGAGTGCCTTACTTCAAGCAAATGAGTCCACTATTTAAATAGTTGTGTAAGTGACCGCAAGTGAGTTGTAAGCTCACAGTTTTACTGTGGTAGACTGAACTAGAGAGGACTAAGCACCTCTAAAAACCTCGAGAGGACTTTCGAGTTTCGCTTTGAGTATCCAAACTCAGATGATGTTGAGTCTGGAAAAGGCAACGATACAAAATGGATGAATAAAGGAGGCAGGGCGAGAAATAAGTTAGAGTCTTTGTTTTCTTTTAGCATTATAGATATTACTAGCTACAAAAGGGAACTTTGTTTCTAAAGTGATGAGTTTATTTCAAACATAAATATTGTGCAGTTAAGAATAGCTTGTTAAAGTAAAAACAGGCAAGTCAGAAGGGTAATTTCAAAGTGTAATAAACTTATTTTGCTTTTAAGATCACTTAAACCTCTGTTTTTGAATACGTATCAAAACAACAAAACAACATTATCTATTTGCAGCTTACTCTTCTTCCTTTGGATGATAAACATGTACTACTTCTTGAATTTTAAAATATTTTTACTGTTTTAAAAGCCTATCTGTTGCATATGGGCTGCTTTTTGTAAGAATACAGACAAGTAATTGTAATTTGTTTCTTTGGGGATACAATTAATGCTAAATATCTAAAAATGTTTCTTGAAATTAGTGTAGAATAGACGTAATTCAGTTCCATAAACCTGCAATATTACCATAATGTCAGAGTGATGTTGGGTTGCATTAAAGCTAGTATGAAGTTTACATACTTTTTTTTTTGCCAAAGGAAATACAGAAAATCTTACTGGAATCAGGTGGACTATTTTCTGGTTATTACTTTTGTATAACTCCACTGGAGTGGACTAAATAAAGTTTATTTCAGTTTTACTAAGTCAAGTATTTCCATCACCACCCCACCACCACCACCATGATTATTCCTCTAATTCTAAAATGAATAAAACTTGTAATAAGTCTTTAGTTCTTCAGAAAATGTTTTCAAGGCTTGTCATTGTTGTTTTTGCAGCTAAACAAGTGATTGGGATGTTTGAAAATGGATCTGAGGAAAAGCAGGGATAGGTGACTTTTTCACTAAATGATCACTTTATATATTTCAGTGTTTTCTTTGCTTTTCCTACCTTTGAATCTACTGCTTTAAAAGAATGAGTAAGATATTAAGAAGCCTAACATAATGTATGTAAGACTAAGTGGTTTTTATTTTAATAAAGACAGGCTTGTAGAGAAACATATTTGTCGGACCATTACCTGAGTACAGTGAATTAAGGGAAGATGCTTCCTAAATTTGAATTCACTTGCTTTACTTGTTTTGATTCAGTTATATAAGCTTAATGTGGTTACCTGGATTGCTGAGCAGTCAAGAGTTGGAATCATAGGAATAACCTTAGAATTAGGAGAATTAACAAAGAAGAAACATTTACAGATTCGAAAGTTGCTGTACATGTTTTTAGTGTCAAAAATGAAGGTAAACAGATAATGATGTCTCTCTTATAGCCTTTAAACACAGATTAATAATCTTATTCCTAGGGACTACAGGAGAGTTTTAACAGAATATTGAAGAGAGCCATAGGGGTTCAGATATATGCAGCTAACTGTATATAGTAGTCTATATAGAAATTATTTTTTTATAAATGAGTAATGTCATGAATCATTTTTCTTAGGCAAAGCTTGGTTTTGTCAGCCCAAAGGAGAAAGATACGTTATTTGAATTATAGTAATTTTAAAGACTTACCTTACTCTTTGCATAGCTCTTATGTCTAAGTGTAGACTAGTGTTAATGAACACAGGAATAATTGATTAGTATTTACTGAAGTTCAGAGCATGTATTAAAAATAGGAAGAAAAATTTTTATGTTTATGTGCAAATTAAAGCCAAAGTCTATCTCAGACATACATATGAAGTCAATATGGTGTTTGTCAGCGCAGAATCAGGCTGATTACTGAAATATAATTGCCTTCATGGAGGAATTTGGTTGCGGGGGGAAGTCTCTCCTAAGGTAGTGCCTTAATATTTCAACAGTGTTAAAGCAGGGCACTTTAAAAAGGCTATTTGTGAGCAATTATTTCTAATGCACTTTAAACTGTAATTGAATAAAAAATTACTGCACTGGACTATATTGAGCAATCTTTACCATTGTGCAACATTTAATTATAAAATTTTGCATTTCAGTATTCTAGTATAAAAATAATGTCTCATTTTCCAAGTTATATGCTTTTTATAATGTTAGAAGGATTGTTCTAACTATTATAACATAATAGCTTCAGAGGATAACCTTTCCCAAAAGTAGAGCATCTAGGGCAGCAATAGCAATATTGCAGTTCATGTTCTACTTCAGTAGTCAGAAAGGTTTTTTGTTGCTTTCAACTTTTGCTAATTAAATTAAGATTTTTCTCATAAGATAATGACTTATAACTTGTGGTCCAAAATGTGAAGTTTAGACCTGTAATCATTCCCTCATTCAAAAATAAAGTATATTAAAAACTTGTAGGCTTTTGTTGGTGCAAGTAGACAATGCCGTACTTTTTATTGATGGTATAAGCCATTATTTTACTGAGAACCATTAGCTATTTAAAACTTCGTGCATAAATTAAAGAGGAGCTAAATGGATTTGCAGTCGTTGCCATTAGTAGCATTTTAGATTATACAGGCAATTATTGTGTTCATTATCATTGAGCAGCCCCTTTGCAAAACTATTGTGGTTGTCTTAGACATTATGTACAAATTTTCCCTTGGAGATTAAAATTTCCAGTGGTGTGGTTAATTTTGTTAACACAGTTGTTTCAAATAGAACAAATATTATGACAAGGAGAAGAAAATTTGCTTTTCTAATATGGGAAATAGCAATAAATGTGGAAAATTACTCCAATTCTTAATTCATGTATTTCTTATATTGTCATAATTATTCTGGTCATGATTATTTTCAAAAGGAAAGAAATCACTTTCTTAAGATGGTGTATTTTACAAATGCTTTTGTAAAACCACAATGTAGTTAAAATGAAGTTTACTCACTCTTCCAATATTCAGATGAATTTTAGAGAACGTTAGTGAATTTCTACATGAAATGTATCTGGATAATTCAACAGCATTTCATTAGTTTGAGTGCAGAAGTTGTTTAAGTGGAAAGGCACAGAATTAAACTAATTACCTATATTTCAGTACATTATAGTAACTAATTTTTGAGAAATGGAGAATGCATTTCTGTTAAAACTTATTTTCTTTGTGTGCCTTCTTAAGTAGCATTTTTCAATTGCCTTCACTTGCTGTAGTAAATGAAAATATTAAAATTGACTATGGCCAGTAGTATGATCTATATTAAAAAGGATGATATTATTAGTAACAAACCCAGTGCTCCTGAGCAAGAGGTTTATTGTGTGAGAATTTTTCATCATCAACTTTTTTATTCTTTTAATATCTCTCCAAACACATTTTTGTTGGCTTCCAAACTTAAATTCACATCTGTCTACATCAGTTAGAAAGGTGTTAATGCTTTGAATTTGCTACGTAACATTGTGCAGTGGACTAAATTTAATGTTTCTGTCAAGAAAGTGCCATTCTTTCCAAAGAAGCTCTTTATTCATTTGTATTCTGGGGTGGGGTTTTTACGCGGGGTGGAGGGGGGAGCTGA
>WEKW01017834.1:432041-444219 GCA_013389905.1 Sula dactylatra | reverse complement strand
TAAACATTGATGTTAGAATTTAAAATAGTTACCTTTTTCTTTTACTTGTATCTGTGATGTTAGAAAGGACTCTGAAAAGACAACAGAACCCAAGCATCCTCTTCCTGTGAGCAAGTCTGGAATGTCAAATACCATCATAGATGCCTACAGTAATCAAACAGTTGGACAGAAAGGAAGAGAAAGCGGAACTTGAAACATTTCAGTTGAAGCAGCAAGATATTTTAAACCTCCTGAAACACCGCTTCTATATCGTGGTGGAAAGTCTGAGACCGTAACTCTATGTTTTATTCCCAATTCCACTCTCTGACATCATATTAAAACTCAATCTTACCTCGATTTCAGCATCTAAAAATCTATCTCATCTCTCCCCTTACATCTGTATTCACATAGATAAAAATCTCAGCATGCCCCATAAAAAAAAAAGACCACTCGAGCTCCATTTTCCAACAAAATGTATAATCAGAATACTGAACAGCTCACTTACCGTTTTAATCAAACTCAGGCTATCCTCATTATCTAATGGAGTAATTCTAGAACAATAATGATAATTAAATATTTAAAGGTTAGGTCATTTTGAGTGACTTCAAAACAGCCAAAAAAGCTATTTAATTTTAAAATAAACTCTTATTTGTGTAGGCCATTTCAGTCAATTAGCGTGGGGATTAAAAAAAGCACAGGCTTGCGATATCAACGAAGAACAGTTTTAAAAGGAAACTCTTAACGGGCTCATGCTGCTTCTACTCATTACAGTTAGTAAAACTGCTCTGCCCACTTGTTTTAGATTTTTTTAATTGTTTTTTAAGATTCTATAGAATTACAGGTATGAAATCATTTAAGTGTCTCAAACACAAAAGCGTTTAGTACACCTTATATGAAATAAGCAAATGCAATGTTTTCTCAGAAGTCACAAGACAAGAAAAATAAACTTATTACTGTATTAAAACCTCTAATTAATAACAAGAAGTGTAAGACAGTGATACAAACCTTCCATGGTTATTGACAGCCTGAATTTGAAAAGCGATTTTGGAGCTGTAGAACAAAAATTGTACCGGTGAAAAACATGTTTTATACTTCTTCTACATGTAAAAAACAAGCAGTAATAGATTTAAAGCAAAATAACTGCTGAAGCAATTAAAAAAGCGGGAAAACAAAAATGGAATAATTATAATGATTTTTAAAGTCCGAATGCATTGTGAAGTCCTGGAATTTGGCAGTCATGCAAGTTCAGTTTAAAATTAACATTTGACACACTTTTTCCCCAAAAGAAGCTAAGACATTGACACAATGCATCAATCAATAAGTATTTGAATATACGTACCGTAATGCAGTTTTAAGTTGTGTTAAATGAAGGGTATCTAACACAGACATGAGCACCTGCTCTGCTACCTCCTTTGCCTGAAAAAAGGAAATAGAGAATAAAATATCTTTTCCCATACTTCCAAATCCCAGCAACTACAGGAGCACCCATAAGATAAACAAGAGACCATACAAACAATAATACACTGATGCACCAGGCTAAAATTTGTTCTTTCATATATCCAATTTTCCTTACTGTAAGGTTAGGAAAATTCATGAAAGATGGGAAAACAAATGTGGATGGATAAGATTAGATATACTCTGAAAGTTCTCTTTCTTAAACAGAATTCAGAGAGACTGGTTGGAGGCCACGATATGAACTTCATTAATGTTATGCAGTTGACTGAAACATTTGGGTTTTTTTTTTTTTTAATTTTGGTTTGCATGTAATCTTATATTGCAAGCAATCCAAATCAACAATTACAGCGTACAGAATCGGTGCTTCATTTACCTTGGATTCAGTGGAAGTTTTAGCATAGCACTCAATGCCAGCAAGCACAGCCTCTACAACAGCAGTATATATTTGCGACAACAGCATACTGAAGAGAAATACAAACACAACATTTACTAGACAGATAGAGTTTTCTTCCTCCTCTGTTTAAAGGAGCACTTTTCCTCTCATAACACAACTCCCTTATACGGAAGGGGTCCTTGTTCAAATAAGCACAGAAATAGCTTTTTACTTAACCTTTCAGTTTAAAAAAAAATAAACCAGAGCAAGTAAATTGCTCAAATTACAAAATATCCCGGGGTGGGGCGGGAACAAAAAAACTTTTGGCACAAATGTATCCCTGCTCTCATCAGTCAAGAAAAAAAAGTTTTATTGTTGTCTTTCACTGCAGTTGTGTTGAGGATCACATCCTAAATCCAACAAGAACAGAATGGTAGCCCCACGTTCCACAAAAGCGAAACTGAAAACCAGAGTGAACTGACTTCAGAGACTGAAGTCGTTCAGACTTTGAATGTCAAGCAAAAAAAGATACCAAAACAAACCAGTCACCACAACCCTCTGAGCACATCTACATCACAGCTTGATTCCCTGCTTAAAAAGGGAACTGAAAAAAGTTTTACAGAAATAAACAAAGGTTAGGTGAAGCCAGAAGCGACTTACAGCTACTGACGTATTTATTATAGCTCCAGAACTACTGAAAAAACACACCTGCGTCCAACTAAGTAACATCAGCCTTTGTCTTCCAGCTAAATTGGAACAAAAAGATAAATAGATCGACAAAACTATCCTACTTGCCCAAACTTTAACTCCTCTTGTTACTCCTCTGCAACTGCTAGATGTTGAGAGAGGGAAGAGGGGAGAGGAAAGAGAAGGATACAGCATTTAAGCCATATGCAAAGCATTCCTGAAGGACTGAAAAAAAGCATCTGAAGGTCTCAAACATGGCCCAACATGGAGGAACCTCAAAATGCACCAATGCTTGTCTTTGAACTTCATTTCCAACAGCAGTAGGAGATTTTAAAATCGAACCTTCTTACTACTTTGAGGTTTCTTCTATGTAATTTCATGTACCAACTGCATTTAACTTAAGTTTTCAGTACACGCTCGTTACAGGAAATGCGTGTAATTCTTCCTAACTCTGTAACCATTCCTATTTTCACACAAATTCACATATATATTTGCAAGAAAACACCTCAGTGGGCTTTCTGACAGTGACTTTAATATGCTATTGTTACCTTCCTCTTCCTCCCATTTTAAAATTTTAACACTAACAATGCAAAACAGAAAATGGTAGTTTCTTAAAGAAAAATAAAAATACAAAGCTCACCCCAGGGATACTTAAAGTTAGACAGTCAGTTTATGCACTCCAGCCAATCTGCACTCTAGGTTGCAGTTCTGCTTCCTAAATATAGCCAAATTTGGACTGAAGAGTGCTTATGAAATATTTTCCTATTTTTTATTTAATCACAGAATCCCAGAATGGCAGGGGTTGGAAGGGACCTCTGGGGATCATCCCGTCCAACCCCCCTGCTCCAGCAGGCACACCCAGAGCAGGGGGCACAGCACCACGTCCAGGGGGCTTTGGATGTCTCCGCGGAAGGACACTCCACAGCCTCTCTGGGCAGCCTGTGCCACTGCTCGGGCACGCTCACGGGAAAGGAGTTTTTCCTCATTTGAAAAATGGAAAAACATTGTCAATTGGAAAACATTGACAAATACAAAAACCAGTTACAGGACTCAACTGCAAACTAATTCCAAAATCATGAGGTCAAGTTTGCCAGAAAAGCTAATTTTGCTGCTGTTGTCAAAACTAGATTATTTGATCCAATACAGGGATGCTTCCAAGAAAAAGATATTCTCATAAAAAAATACTGCCTCTATCAACTGACCCCTACTTAGCTTAGAATTTCTCTAGCCACCTTGATTAGAACTGTATTTAGTAAAAAGACTTTTAGAAATAGGACAACAAATATTCTATATGTTTGAGCAGAACATACATGTAAGCAAAATTACCTGTCAAAGTTAACTTTACTATAAAAAAAATGAAAAAGTCTGCTGCTCAGTCTAGTAACTTCACTTTTACGTCTTTGAGAACCATATCACAACTACCGAAAGTCAAGAGTACTTAGTACAAGAAGTCACCACTACCGGCTCCCTCTGATACATCTTTAATACCTTGCTAACATGTCACGTAGGTTTGCAAACTGCTCCACTGCAGAAACAAGAATGGGCTCCTAAAATTGTGCTAGCTAGCAAGGAGGACAAAATCTCTAAGGAAAGGTCTGGTTTATCAGGACTGAGAGCAGCACCAAAGCAGATGATATACCATGTTCTTAAAGCTTGACAGGTACCTACAACATGCAGAGAAGTGAACATCAACTTAGATAAACAAAGTCTTGTTTTGCGAAGGTCAAAATGTGCGGAAGCTTTGTAGCTTACTAACAAAAAAAATAAATCAGAAGTTAACTTTTATCTACCCTTTAACATAGTGAAATTTCTTTGCAAGTTTGAGTGTTCCCTGTTGGCATTTTCACTAACAATTACAAATCTTACACATGGTTTAACTTAATGAAACTAGTCTAAAAATTACTTTTGCTTCTATCTGTGGAACACACTCCCATTCAGTTATAGATACTTTCCCCCTCAGTGCATATGAAGTACATTTTAAAGCGATTCAAGTATTAAGATAAAAAAAGTTTTATTAAAATTTAAATTAAACTTACTAATATTTCCCTTCATACTTTGCTGTACAGCAGAAGGGATGTCACACTAACAATTCCTAGTTTGCTCGCTGAAACCCTCCACAAGCAATTTGCCTTTGAAACCCTCTCACATTCACGTTATTCTAAATAAAAATGTAGCTCTGCAAATGCCAACAGCCACTGCTGACTAAAAGCAGTTTTGACCTACTGCCACAAGGTAGAAAGAGTGAAGAGTTAAGGAATAATAAAAAGTTGGCAGCTTACACTTGTTCAGCTTGCTTGGGCATCTCGTTGTCGTTTCCTGTATTAAAAACAAAAATGTTTGTTTGAAGCACTTTCAGAAGCTCTTACACAGAAATTCTTGGGCATAACATTTCTGCTGCTTATCTTACATGACATTTATCCAGTATTTTATGTATAACTGCAGTTTGTTTGCAGATTTAAAAGAAGAGCAAAGCACAGGTTATCTTGCATCAGTACAGCCAGTACATACAACAAGACTAAGAACGACGTCCCCTAAAAACAGCTGCATTGGGTCAGAACAAAGAACCGCCTCAGGCTATATCCTGTCTCCCAAGTGGCCATTCCTGGATGTCCAGGAAAAAGCACAACTAGAGCAAACATACGCTACCATTCCTTCCATTTTGCAAGGCTCCAGCCATCTTCGCTTCAGATACTTATGAGCTGGGTATGGTTTCAAGATACATAGTCACCCTAAGGAGACTGACTTTATCCAGGAACTCATGCAGCCATTTAAAACGGGTAAGCAAATTGTTCTTAAAAATTTCACGACTTGTTTTTATTAGGAAAGACAGCTATCATAACACACTATATTGGGACCAAACCAGAGGATAAAGGACAAAAGTCAAAGAATTTTCTCTATCCTTTTAAAAATCCTCAATTATATAAAAAAAGCAAGCTTATTTGACAACTACCACTTTGAATTACTATATTTTTTGGGGCTGTTTTTCTATCAATCTGTACGGCTCATGGACTTAAATATTTATCTAGAACTTGTAAAAGGCCTGCACAGTCAGGTGCTCTCTACCTTCACACTGCATTCTGATGCAAACACAAATACATTTCTTGACCTTTGAATCATTCTTCGCGAATACCTGACAGATTTTCATACATGGAGGTAGGATGTACAATGGAACAAAGCTCTGCTCTGATTTCATACACTGGCTACAGACCTACACAGTATCTACCACTCCATGGCCTAGTGCTCATACAGGGAACAGAGCCATCTTTTAATCGCTACAAATTTTAAATAATCAAAGAGAATAACTGCCTTAAATTACTGCTTGGTATTTTTAATGTACTTACCCAGGAAAGGAATGTGAGTGGTTCCAAAAAAATAGGTCCTTGAACAAGCCAGAGGTCCCTTTGGAGATACGCACTGCACTACCTAGTTGTCAGTATTAATGAGATACAAAAAGATGTCAGTAAAAATAATGGGTGCAATAATGAACAATAAGCTAAGTTCCCCTTAAGTCTTCTAACCACTGACGTACTACAGGAATTGTACAACACAGACTTACTGGATTTTAAAAAAAGCAACTTACGTTTTCAAAGGTATATTTCACTTTTGACTGGACCTGAACGGTTGAAAGACTTTGGAAAGGAGATGAGCTCTGAATTCCATAAGCATTAAGCATGTGTTTTCAATTTCCTACGTCAACTGCTCTTTTCATGAAGAGGAAAGTGTCAGGTTCCCATAACTATGCTTGCACTTGGTCTTATTTACTATTTTCATGACACCCTATTAAAACAGTATCACCTGTACCTGTAAATAAACCACCTTTTTAAAAACAGCGTCAGAATCTGAGGACAATAGATGGAGCAAGTACATCGGGATAAAATTGTACTTGCATTTTTGAAGACATCAAATGGTCTTAATGGGAGCATTAACAAGGGGAGAGAAAACAAAATTGGAAGTGTTTTTACAGTAACAGTGTTAGACAGAGCAGCAAATGGAGGATGAGATTTCACCAGGATGCTAAAACAATCCTTTCTCAGGCTTTTGACACATGCAATGTGTCCAGAATACCCACGTCCATCCATCCCTAAGGCAACGATGCATGAAATGTTGTCATGACAAGATCATAAACTCATTCCCTCAATCATACGTTCACTCCACGATGACCTGTACTCAACCACATCCATCTCCTCAGAAGCACAGACTCTGGACTCGCACAACTGACGGACACTCCCAGAGCCCACGGAAATCGGCTAGTAGGGAGAACTACACAACGCAATCTGCACACTACCTCTCCTCCTTCGCTGCGAGTTACCTTCTTGATGCACCCAGCCCAGCCAGCCAGAGGATCTGAATTCCCTGGGGTCGCTTCCCCAGTTACGTCCCCTGCGCGGCGGTGCAACAAGCCATCGACCTCATCATATGTTTTAAAACTAAGCTTTTACTTGAAAATGGAAACAAGTTAATCTTACAACTTGATCTTAACATTCTTTGAACACCAGAAAGATTTTCAGAGTTTCATGAACTGTTCAGTTGCTGAAGGACACACTGAAATTTGGACACATAAGTATCCTGTGCCTATTCACAAAGTCATTATCAAAAAAAGGCGTCTTTCCATTTCCTTTTACGAAATGGCTAAACAATTTTGATTAAAATAAAACCTTTGTGTCAGAGTTAAGTACATCATATGCTACCATTAGGAAGATTTTCACTTTACAGCTAGGACAAACGTCCTCACAAACAGCATTTCCCTCTCCCCCACCCCACACATTTACAGCACCTCAACTGTTTAAAAAGTTGACTTTTTATATGGGAGGAAAAAAAAAAAAATGTAACTCATTCAGCAGACCCTGATTAAACATCCAGTATAGTCTGACTTGGAAAGAGAAAGAAAAGGGATATGTATTTCTTAAACTGACTGTCTGTTAAGGTAACATATGTTTATATATGTTAAAAGAATTGGGTACTTAACTCACAGAAGGTAAGCATTTTAAGGGCACAAAAAAAATATACAAAGAAAAAGAAAATATACACTGCTTCAAAATATCAGATATCTACTTAAAAGCCTTACCATATGCTTAGCAGTGCTTCCACCAAGGCCGGTGTTTCGAACAAGATGTCCTTCTGATGGAAAATTAAAGTTACCAGAGTTCAAGTTTTCCTTAGTTGAGTGGCAACCAAACAGAACAAAGGGCTGCCGGCTAGGACTAAGGAGAAAAGAGGGTATCACCACCAAAATACTTGAAGAAAACTTAGAAACAACAAATAAAATCAAAGCTTTCAGATCTGATGGACCAACTATTGAATTTCTCACTAAGAGTGGGACAAAAAAAAAATTTACTACGGCTGCAGAAAGCTTCCCATTGAAAAGACCAAATTCCACAGAAAAAAACTACTTGAATGAACAGAACTATAATTTCTTTCATATACAAGAACATATATGAAAGCTGTTTCCCAAAAGCTATTAGAAGCGGGTTTTTTCCTCTTTTTTTTTTTAAACTAAATTGTTTCGAAAAGCTGACTAGTTTAAACTTTACCATCTTGAAAAACCCTGAAATGACTATACTCAATTTAAACAAAACTATTTTGGTTTTAGTTCTGGCTTTGGGCCCAAGACTCAGCTGGAGAGGTCAAGGTTTTTCTTTTCATTATTTAAATGCAAACAACATAGGATGCTGAAAACAATAAAGGACATTGAACTCCACTGTTTAACTCCAAATAAAGAAGAATCCGCAGAGACATTCAAGTAGCTAAGCAACCTTTATTTGGCTCAAAACAGCTGAATGCTTGGTTTTGCAACATATGACAAACAACCTTCCTCTCTCAGTTAGAATTCTATGTTGGAATAAAATAAAGCTGACCTGTATTGCCCAGCTTATATTGGCTAAGATTTGGGTTTTTAATTGCCCTGCTTTAAGCACTGGTCTTGTGCATGTTGTGACTCACAGAAGTATGCTGACTTCTTCAACCTTCATATTTGAAATAGTTTTGAGTACTATATAAATAGGACCAACACTTTCAAAAGATAGCTGTTCGGTGTAGTAAGTTCATGAGCTTGTTTAGATATCTGACTGTGAAGAAACTGATCACATTAGAACGCAGAAGGTGGATGGTTTCAAACATATTGACATTGTAAATGTAATAACTACAGCATTAAACCCCATGAAAATCTGGCTTATCCTTCCCAGAAGGGCCTGTGCACTTTTTTTTTTTTGTAAATATGCAAAGATGAGGTGTCATATACTGAGATGGTCCCAAAAAGAATTATAAGCATTATGACATCAGAGATATGGAAATAACATATCGAGGTACTAGCAACACCACAGTTTCACAGGCAATAATGAGTAGTACCTGTTATCTGTTATATGGCTTGAGATCATTCCATGACTGAAATAACTTCTGAAAGGCTGTGAAGAATTAAAAAATAAAAAACCCCTGATTAGCAAGGAAATGAACAGAAAGTGTGATATATCCCTGCTATCATTAAGAACAAAAGTGAAAACTCCTGAACCTTCAGTAACTACTTCCAACCTCCATAAATAAACCCAAACACCATTAAGTCTCATGTATGCTTAAAAAGCACCGGCCACTACCAAAAAGTACTGTGCTACTTTCACCCTTGCTGTACGTTACCATCAGTTATGTTTGAGATTTGACATGTGCAACCTCAGCTTGGTAGGAAGTGCACATACCAGAGCTTCCACCGAATTGAAAGTCTATCTACCTACAAATAGGGACCTGCTGTGCAGACGTAAATCAACTAAGTTCAATTATCAGTGAACAAACACTCAAATGAATTACACCAGGCAGTCCTAAGCTATCATACCATGGATACGTAAGGTAGGTGGTGAACTTAAACAAAACAAAAAAAACCAAACCACCAAACACAAGAGGTTTCTACTCCTCAACCATGAAAGGTGAGATGGGGTACAGAGAAAAGAAAAGGAAGAAAACCCCAATGCTGAATACTTATTACTTCTGCATGGATGACACAAGCATTTCAAAGGATTTCTGAAGCAGGCATACCTCCCCTGCCTGAGATTCTGATAGTTCCAGAATGAAGGGAATTTCAGTATCAAAATTAGCAAAAAAGTTGGTCCACTGGTGTTCAAAAATCATTAAATCCTAGAAGAAAAACATTCAACGTTACTTAGTAAGGCAAGTGTTACACCAGAGAAGAAGTCGCAGATTGTACTGAACAAACTTTACTTACTTTAGAACAACACAGATTACATTTCACTATGCCGTACACTATTGCAGCCTGCCCAATGAAACAATAAGTACAAGAAAATAAACATCTTTTAAAAGATAACGACTTCCTGCTCGGGTTTTTTTTTTGGGGGGGGGGGGGGGGGGGGGGGAGGTTGTTTGTTTGGGGTTTGGTGGGTTGTTTTTGGCAAGAGAAGAGGCAGGAGAGGGAAAAGGAGCAGAGCCCTGCACTACCTGCTTTTAACCTAAGGAAGTACACTGTTCTGAGATCATTCAGAACTCAGACCTCACTATTCCCAGAAGACTTCCAAAATGAACACATTTTGGAAGAATGTGAACAAACAGATTTAATTTTCAATTTTTAAGTCTCTATGTGGCTCTGCAGTAATTTGTATCTGACATTAAGTAAACTTATGATCAGAAAATGAGGAACAGGGTGGGGGATTTGGGAAGCTCATGGTAGGCAAGTGGCAGACACTCACTTCTTTATTTGCATTTGTAAAATAATTGGTAAGTGGAAAAGCAAATATCGGTAACATCTCACTAAAGCAGAATAAAAAAAGATGACTACAGGTAAGTGTTGCATTCAAATTAATTACAAAAAAATCAGAGAATCAACAGAAAGATATGTCATGCTGATACAGCAGGAACCTTACAGAACTGGCAACTCCCAACATTACTTTCAGTTAGTTGTCACATACTAACTTGGAAGACAAGAGATGCATCCTGATTTTAGGAAGTGTAGTTTTTCAGACATATAATAGGCAAAACTAGAACTGTGATTTTAGCAGTGGTATGAGTATTATACAGTATTTTACTTAAGCCACTTCATTAATGCAGTAATGAATGAAATTTAGAGAGTGAATGTTGATGAACTCTTACAAGCCTTCCAAAATACTAATAAAGCTTGTATTAGAGGTTTAAAATGAAGGTTTACTTTTAAGGGGAGAAACTATCATTGAAGAATATTCCAGTCTCAAATAAGCTTTTCACAGAAGCTAAGAACTAAAAAGTGCTTTTGTCAGCTTATTTGGAACTTTCCAATATTCTACAGAACATTCTTTTAAATTCCAAGTAGAGTTAAAGTCAGAACTTCTTGAAATCAAAGCTGTGTTAACAAAAAGAGAGTATGAACATATACGAGCTTTAAATGCTCTTTTAAGTGCACCAAGCTTCATCCGCATGGACAAAATGAATAATTTTTAAAATCACCAATTTCTATGAAACCAGAGTTGCATGAAACCCCCCCCCCTTCTTTTTCCACAGCAAATCTGAAGTCAATTTAACAACAATTTTCAGGCTCAAAACTTCAGAGCAGGGTAAGTCTGTTTCAGGGTGGACTTACCAGGTACAAGAAAACATTTATCTCACTTCCACAGGAAAGGGGAAGTGAAGTATCATAGACTGACTATTTAGACTGACAGCCTTGCAAACTGTATGGCATTTTAATTTTCATTACAGCAGTTGATTAAAAAAAACAAATTGGTGTGAACTACCAATATTTTATTAACAAAAAGTATACTTTCTGCTGAACTTGCTACATATTAAAAGCCTACTTTGCTGCCAAGCTAGAAACTGATGAAAAATTAACAAAATAATATATACTAATACTCATACATTGCTTTCTTTTCTAGCACTGAGATCAGACCATGGCATTAAAATAAGGAATCACTTTACGCTGTGTTTGTACTTCACAAAGCATCAGGGCAGCCACTGGGTGTCACTGTTATCCGCTTAAAGCAGCTACATCGCAATCGTGAAAGTGTTTTTTCCTGGAAGAATGGCTGTATGTTAAAGTGGATTCCCCCCACCTTTGCTGCAAAAGGAGAATTAACACACACAAACATACCAACTTTCTGTACTTTGTACATAATCCTATGACCTGAAGAATAGTCGCACCATTTAGAGAAACTTTTAGGAGAATTTCAGGCAAACTAAGAAATTCAAGCAATTCAAGACAAGCGGTTTTGAAGTTCTGCAGACTTTGTGGTAGACTAGAAGAAAGGAAAAAGACCCTGTGAACAACAGCACGCAGAGCCGGTAGGTTAAGTACGTAAGCTCTATTAAAACCAACCGAACAAAACCAGTTTTGCTCTACAGCTACACTAACAGACTAGAAGTTGATCCAGAATATTTCACCCACATTACCTCAAAAAGCAAGTCCTCCAAGGAAACAGGATCCATTTTGCTGTATGTCTTCCACAAATCAACGCTGACATCCATTAACTGAAAAATATTTTAAACGCACTTCTGTAAAAAACGCCATGAAGAATGCCACGAAGTCAGGTTTAAGACACACTGAAACAGCCTTGCAGCACGCTGCCCAGTCTAACAGTTCTCCTTCACTCTGAATTCAGAAAATTTTTACGCTACTTGTTAGAAAAGAATTGACCAGATGTAAGTGTTCTGGGTGCTTCAGAGACTCATCTCCTCACGTGAGGGTTTAAAGCATGTGCAAAGTTTTGCTTGCATCTTTCAAAC
>WEKW01017834.1:406350-432027 GCA_013389905.1 Sula dactylatra | reverse complement strand
ATTTCACGAAGTTTTTCAAAATTGAGTTAATAGCAAAGAATAGTATCAGCTTGTGCAACTGCAAGGGAAGAATCAGTTTTCTGAGACAAGAAGCAGATTCCAGGATTACTCATCCTACGCACCAGCCAATTCTTGCTGTAAGCGTAATGTAAATTAAGGCAAAGCTAGTTTAACTTAGCAATTAGCAATACCTTCTTCCAAGTAGTGAGACGACGCTTATGAGAAAACTATTCAAAAATATATTCTTAAGGGGCACTTGTATCTGAATAATTTTTGCATTTCCAGGGTTCCCCACCACCCACTTAATTAAAAATGCAATGCTGACTGGAATTTTCTTAAATCACTGCTATTCTGTTATTCCAGTTACTTGTATTATTAGATATGGCAATAGTGATTTCCCAGACATCACTTCCCTAAACCTATCGGTGCAGTAAATTCTCTGCATTACAGCATCTTGAGCAACTGTGACTTCTGTAGTAGAGCAACAGCCCTTACAACTCTGAAAAAATATTAATAAGTTATCATCATTAGATTATCTTCAAATCTAACAGCACAGAATGCACAGCAGAGCTAAAACTGCACAGAGAACGCCTTCTTTTAATAATGGCAGAAGTATTCATTTATACATCATTTGCAGTGATCCCAAATGTATTTCCTCCCATAGATTGGTTTTTCCTCCCCATCTGTGACATATAGCAGCTGCCCAACTGATAACCATGCATAAACAGTTACGTAAAAGGTTAAGAATGCCACTTCCCACTTGAAATCCCCTCTGACTTTAAGGAGGAAGAAAGCAAGAACTCAAGCTGGAACTGCCTGAATCGCCAGAGCTAACATGCTTACTCTTAAAAACAGATACTGAGACTTTGCATTGCTCCTTTTTAAGTCTGCAAGAAAGTTGTAAAGACAGTATCAACTCCTGCAGTGAAACAGGAGAGGCTCCATCTTTCCCGTCATTGCCACACTGTGTCTACACGTTTTCTCAAAGCCTCCACAGATTCATGAAATAAATTGGCAAGGGTAATTAAAGACACACACAACTCCTGAATTCACAGTCAAATTTTCATTGACTGATTTCAGACGTCAGGAAGGGCTATCAATACTTCGGCAGACTTCCACAAGGATGCTCATCTATTTGCACTTTGTATTTAACGATTTTGACAGGTTCACACAACAAGATGTTTACAGTACTAGTGATGGAATGAAGAAAAAAAAAAAAGCATGAAGAAAGGTATCAGTGGAATAAGTACAGTGCTCAGACAGAGAAAGGCACACTTGAACTCACATAATAGGTTTTTGAGCAAGCGTGTACAGTACTACATGTGATGAGACTTTAACAATGGTACTATTAATTCCTTGGTTTTTTCCAGTTGTCAGTAGACAGACAAAGAACATTCTGGCTGTAAAAATGGAGGAGTGACAAGACAAATAGGACATCTGCATTTCTGTGGCAGAGGTCCAAGAAAATTAAATAGAAGAAGCTTCAAACAAGTACATAAATACAAAGCTGTCCTCTGAAGATGCTGTTAGAGTATATTTAATAAACAAGCAAATCAAATGACACAAATTGCTCAAAGTGCAACAGCAAATCATTATTAAAACTAGGAGCATCGTCCAACATCTTGACCGTTGCCGTATTCAGCAGCAGGCTATGACCCAAGAATATATGTTGATGAGAAAAGTAGATGCATCTCTTATGTCAAAACTAATGACCCAAGACATACAGTCGCTTCTGATTTTCTCAGTTCATTTCAAGGCATTTGTCACTAACCAGCTTCTCTTGCACTGCTCTTGAAGATCTATACCCACCTAGCAGAGTAAAAAAAAAAAAGTATTTTCTGTTATTGGTAGAGGAAGCTCTAGAAGAGAAGGAAAAAAGTTCTAAATCACAACAGGGAGGCTGGGGACACACACCAAACATTCATGGTCTATCCAGGACAGAGTGCTCTGTGGCTCATAACAGTCCCTCAGCAAGATTGTGGTGTCTCCATCCTCGCACATTCAAAACTCAGCTTCATAAGATCCTGAAAAACTTCATCCAGCTTAGAAGCTGGCCTCTTTTGAGCGGCGAGTCAGGGGTAGGTGATCTCAAAAGGTACTTTCCAACTGAAATTATTCCGTGATTCAACTTCTGCTTCAGAATGGAAATGGAAGAAAAAGAAAAAAGTAACTACTTACTTCATATTTCATTGTAAAGAAGCCATCACCCCCAATTCCTTCCAGTGCAAAAGCCTGCACTATTGGCCACTTTTCAACAATGAACATATCAAATATCTGTAGATGACCTGCAAAAGAAACGTTTCACAGAAACATTCTCTCACAAATACTGGCAGTTTAACTTTCTGTGAGTTCTTAACAGTTGTTCTGAGATTCTAATAAAGGATCTCAATTATCATGTCTTTGTACAACTTAAAATCTGTAATTGAAAAACTGTTTTTGTGAAGACAGTAGCTTTTAGAAACTTTCTTTACACATCAAATTTTGTCCCTTTTTTCCAGCTATCACTCTGGTAAAACATATCTCCTTACAAATTTTATTCCAAGACCATTAGCAAAACTGTGCCCATTAAGTCAAATACTGTCAGTGTCATCTCCATGTTAATCAGAATCAGGGGAGAGCAAAACTACTCAGCCTGGCACTCATCAGTGAAGCTGTAAGCCATCTGAAGTCAAGTGTGATTATCATCCTTAAGCTACACACCTTCTTTAGATATTTCCTAACAAAGAACCACCATCCTCCCCCATGCCCTAACCCATTAATGATTCTTCAGGCAATCAGAGCATACCATCCTTTCCTCAAGAGAAGCAATGAAGAATGAGGAATTAAAAAACAAGCAAACAAACAAAAAAAAACCCCAAACCCCAAACCAGAACTGAATTAGCTTGGCTTGAACTTACATGGTTCAGAAATAGAAAGCAATTTTCTTTTTTTTTTTTTGTTTGCCTCTCACCTACTGTACTATAGACCAAAAACCCCCCACACTCATGCTGCCCAGTGAAGGACATGCGCTGCACTGCTTTTGCATTGCTCACTGCTGGGGATGCTGCAAAGCACACTTTACTGAACAATGCAAGATTACGCTGTTCAGGCTCCGAGGCTGGCTACAGATCACAACAGGAAGTCATGCAGCCCAGTTTTTTCAGCGCTAAAAAAGGAAACTTGCATAATGAAATGTTTATTCTTTCCTTACATAAAGAAGTATTTATCTGGAGCTCCCATCTGCACAGAGAACTTCTGTAGCAGCAGAACACACTTCTCTGAATGCAAATTATTTCTTTGCCTCACTCTGTGAGCATTCACTCTTCAGATGAAGTCTAAGGGCTTACATTTTTCAGAAGGAAACCCAACTCTTAAGTAAAAAGAGGCTGAAAGGAAACTATTGACATATTAATCCTTATTTCTTACCAAAGGCAAGGAAATCTTCATTCCCTGAACTGCATGACTTGCATGCTGCAAAACACTTACACTTTAAGCATAAAAGAAGCTAACCTACCTTGGCAGCTGTATGGAATACCAATGCGACTGCAGTCTCGAACCATATCCACAAAGCTGGATATTTTGAATTCCTCTGCAGCTTCTTCATCTTCATACTGAAAGAAGTCATTTAAGATAAAATTTGATTAGGCATGCCTAATTTGATTGTTAGTTTTGCACTAAAGAGAACATGTGATGCACCATTTTAGTTCCACAGCAAATGTCATGTAATCAACTAAAATATTATCAGCTTCCAGAAGCTAAAGAACCTCCTTAGTCTCTATATTCTGAAAACTCCATCACGGCAGGGATGTATTCAACCCAATAGAAATTGTTGTTTAAAAATCAAACTTCAGAGCAAGGTTTTTAATAAGGTTAAACGAAGGCATAAATATATACTTTATTTTCAGCTTTCAGTGAAGTCTTTCAACATCATCTACTAGATTCTGGACAATTTTTAAACAACAGAATATCTAATCTGCCACAAAAACCTTGCCAGTGAGGGGGGAAAAAAATAATTGCCAGCTTAACAATGCTAAACCGGGAAAGCCAACAGACAAGATATGCCTCAGGTCACAGAACAAGCAATGAGAACCAACTGCTATCTGAGGGAGAGGTACATATAAAAAATGGAGGAGGAAAGAAGAGAAGACACCACCATGCAAGACTGTCACACTACTAGCAGACTGAAGTTGTCTGAAGAATTCAACAGACTGAAGAGCAGCAGTGAAGAACCAATATCATACTTCTGGCTCAGAAAAGCATAAAAACTAGACAGACAAGACAAATCACACAAAAATCGCTCTTATAACAGAAAAAAAGAGAAATGCTCTCTGATTTTTACTAGAAAAGGCACAGTTCAGTAGCAAGTCTGAAACCAACAGGCCTAGCACTGTTGGGTATTTCAAGTATCACTCACTTTCTGGAACAGGATCGGAAGGAGGTTGCACTTTGTCTTTTATGTACAGTGCTCTGAATTTATAATCAAGGTAAATTACATGATTATGCACTTTTTGTATATAGCTTTTGTGAGCTGCAGGGTACACCTAACAAATTTATTTTAAGAACAAGTTCTTTTAAGACACGCCTGAATTTAAGATGCAGCCCAAGTTCATCCATGATGTGTTCTTTCTTCAATCCCAGGAAGCCAGATCAAAGTGGCAGTTCAAAGCAAAGCCCCAAACAACTGCCAGTTTCTCAAGACTTAAAATGCCATTAGAATAAGAACTTGGTTTTTGGCAGGGTGCTAAAGGCTTCCTCACTACCTGCTGTTGCAGGTATAAATACAGCCCGTTCCATACACAGTACAGTCATGACACCCAGAAATCTTATACAGGATGCATCAAATATTGGTACTTTACCTTATTTGGCCATTTTGAAAATGTGTATTCTTTAATAGAATGTTTTCTCTTCTGATAACTAGGATATTCACTTAAATTCCTATGGTCTAGTTAAAGGCAAGTAGGAAGGAGGAAAGGAAGGAGAGGCTACAGGTTTTGCCAGATTCATCAAAAGCTGCACAGAGCCAGGTACGGCATCGCTTTCTTTATTTCTAAAGCTCTTGAGCTTTTTAGGTTTCATTTTTATAAAAGCAAGTAAGAGTTGCTCCTATCACTGAAAACAGAAAAATGCTTAAAAGTCACTACAGGCAATCCTCCTGTAAACAGGATGCACTTAAAGCCTGACACAGCAACGGTTTTTGGTTTCTCTTTCAGAATTGATCTAGGAAACTGGCAATTATACATTAGAAATGTGACTGGAAGTACATCGCTCAGCTCATTCACATGAAACAACAATGAAGTAAACCTTGTATTTTCCAACTTCAGCAATCAAACTTTTCCATTCATTTCCACAAATAGTGAGGCACGTTTTACCTTTCTAGTTACACCCTTATTTCAAGCAAGTACTGTGTGATTAAGGTTATTGCTTACCATGATAAAACATACAAAAGCCCATAAGCAGATGCAGCTTAAAGTCCAACAGCTGAGATGGCAACTGTGTTATGTTAGCAATAGCGTGTTAAGAACTACTCCAGTCTTGACTCCAAAACGCGTGTGTTTTACCACCCTCAGGTATGCTTCACGATTTGCCCTTTCAGTAGGGATTTTGGCAACAGAAAAACCTTACGAAGCCAGGCTTTAGGTTTTGCTGCAGCATGCTTTAACCTGTAGCTCAGCTGTTTACATCTTTGTCCTAGTTTCAGCTGGGATAGAGTTAATTTTTTCTTCATAGTAGCTAGTGTGGGGCTATGTTCTGGATTTATGCTGAAAACAGTGTTGATAACGTGGAGATGTTTTAGTTGTTGCTAAGTAGCGCTTACACAAGTCAAGGACATTTTCAGCTTCCCATGCTCTGCTGGGTGCACGGGAAGCTGGGAGGGACACAGCCGGGACAGCTGACCCCAACTGACCAAAGGGATACTCCATACCATATGATGTCATGCTCAGTATATAAAGCTGGGGGAAGAAGAAGGAAGGGGGGGACGTTTGGAGTGATGGCGTTTGTCTTCCCAAGTAACCATTATGCGTGATGGAGCCCTGCTTTCCTGGAGATGGCTGAACACCTGCCTGCCCATGGGAAGTAGTGAATGAATTCCTGGTTTTGCTTTGCTTGCGTGCGCGGCTTTTGCTTTGCCTATTAAACTGTCTTTATCTCAACCCAGGAGTTTCCTCACTTTTACTCTTCTGATTCTCTTCCCCATCCCACCAGGGGGGAGCGAGCGAGCGGCTGGGTGGGGCTTAGTTGCTGACTGGGGTTAAACCACGACAATCTTAACAAGATGTAATTATCCCCCTCTATGCGGCACTCTAGATAGAACACTCTCTCCAGTTTTGGGACCCATGTACAAGACAGACGTTGACTAACGGGAGCGAGTTCAGCGGAGGGCCACCACAACGATCAGTGAGTTGGAGCCCTTCTTGTCCTACAAGGAGAGACCCAGGCTTATTCAGCCTAGAGAAGGCAATGGCTGGACCTCACAGCTGCCTTCCAACACCCACAAAAATCTTACTGAGATGGTGAAGCCAGGCTCTTCGCAGTGGTCTGCGGATGCAGGACGCATGACAAAGGCAGGATTTAAAACAAGAGAAGTTCAGACTGGATAAAAGGAGACACTTTTTCACTATTAGGACAGTCAGGTAATGGAGCAGATAGCCAAGAGAAGTTCTGCAGTCATCCTTGGACACTTTCAACATCCAACTGCAAAAACACACGAGTAACCTGATCTGATCTCATTGCTAACCTTAAGCAGGAGGTTGGACACAATGATCTCCAGAGGTCCCTTCTAAGCTGAATTATCTCCTAATTCTGCGATCTAAACTATCAAACAGCCACATAAAACAAAATCAATCTATCATAAGCCCCATCGCTTTCAAGCTGGAAACTCCAGGCAACAAAAGATTTCTCTCCCTGACCTTCCCATTCATTCTTCCACCAGCTTCGCCCACTGACGTTGCAGGCTCCTAACTCACCCCCTTCAGATTTCAGCATAATTCTAATTTAGAAAAGGAACTACACAGAACTGAACACGGGGGGCAAGCTTCCCATGATGGCATTTAGGAAGAAGCATTTCCAGTCTCAACTGGAATAAAAAGGTTCTTATTCTACACCTAGACAAACAGTATTTTCATTTTTTACTCCTCTAACAGTACTCACTATGATATAGATAGCTTTATAAGCATATCTTGACTTTTAAATGCAAGAAAGACAAAACTCACATTGCTCACATGGCCCAACAAAAGTGACGTTAATAGCTCTTGAAAGGAAGAGTTGCAAGTTAAAATGAACACACATAATAAAGTTTCTTGATTTTAAATGGCTTACTAAGCCAATGTTTTCTAATATTGTAAAACTATTGGCAAACAACACATTACAACACTGCTCAAATAAGGCTATCATTGGAAATCTCAGTGTTGACTGTGGTACTTGATTCAGATTCTGCATTTCTCACAACCCACATGTTTTTCCTCATTAAAAGATCATTCACTCATGTCAAAACAATAGTAATTAGTGGGAGAGGGGAGCAATTTGTCTTCATGCTCCAACAAATACAAAGTATTAAAACCATTCTTCTTGCACACATTAGCAAAATGATTACACACACATATATATATATATATATGCAGATCACTCCCCTGCTGAGTATGAAAAAGAAAAAGAGACTTCTGGAAGGAATGTTAAAAAAAAGTTCCACTTGGAATACCAGTTCATTAGCAATTCTCATCTGCATTCATTTTCCACTTACCTCATTTTCAGTTAGACAGTGAAAATGCAAGTTCCTCCAGTATGCCATGTACGGCAAAAGATGGTTATAATTCACAGGGTTACAGTACAGATGGACACTGTCAGGCTTTATTAATATGATTATATCTGCAACAAGCAGAACAAATATTATTCCAGGATCAAGTCTCCATACACAGGAGAATTATATGGGCACAAAAAATCCCCCACAGAAACTGAACAGAAAACCCTTTTCCTATAATGTACCTCATTAAAAGAAAATTGTTTAACTATTTGAACACACAATCATTCCCCACTTTAAAAAAGAAACAGTTGGCAGCCATATACAGTTCCAAGTACAATAGTACTTCTTACTGCTCAGAACAACTGTGGGTTTATTCTGAAGTCTTGCACAGAACTTGCATCAGCATGTCCTTTGAAAAGCCAAGAGCGTCAGTGATGAGTCCTTACAGAGCACTCACAAAACTGTAAACTATAGTTGCCCTTGCATGATATTACCTCAGAAGGTTGCTCCAACTAAAAACTAGCACTACAGCCTATGGGGCAGATATTCAAAGTTCAGTGCAAATAAGGGAAGAATAATCTTTAATCATGGCGATTGGCCACCTTTCAGATATTACAAAAGCGGGTTAATATGCTAAAGTAAAAAAGAGCTCAAGTACTTTAGAACTCAGGAGGTGTGAACACACAATAATTGATAACACGTGTACATACATACCACGACTGAACTAGGACTTCTCATTAGGGCTGTATTTATCTAGCGTTTTTAAGAACAGTTTTTCTGGTGTGTATACACAATTAGAGATTTTTTTACTTTTTTTTTTTTTTTTTTGAGCTATGCCCCTTTTTCTGCTCACCCTCTCTCCAGAAAGACTGAAGAACAGGTAAAACTACTGAGTATGTTACTCACCATCAAGAACTTCTTCAGGAAACCCAGTTCTTTCAAAGTCGTTGTTATTCTGGTTATACAAGCCAAAAAGCAGATAGTTTGCCAGTTCCCTGCAACCTTCATTGTATCGACTATCTATTCCTGCAAAAGCAAAACCATACGTGAAGCGTGATGTGTCCTAACATTTTACACCTAAAAGGTTTGTTTTCTTCCCTAATAATAAGACTATAAAACAGGAGCATTAACTCTCTCATATAGTCGGTGGGCATGTATGCCCGTTGAACATCCTGGGAAAACAGGGTAGGGAAAAAGGAGTTTTTGCAAGTTCATTGCCACATTCTGACATTCCACTCTTGACCTAAATCCATGGGCATTGCTTAAAAAAAAATTAAATAAGTCTGGCTTTCTGCAGTGCTCTGCATCAACAAAAGTTCAGTTTTATCTAGTAATTCAAACTCAAACATCTGTCTGTATGCAGTATGCATTTGAATTAATATGTTCTTGATTGAAGCTTCCTAACAAACTAATCCTGTGACCTAAATCTCCTGCTTTAGAATACATGATTAAACATTATCTTATCAGTATTACAGTGCAATCCCTGAGTCACCAGAAAGCCAGTGTGGCCTTCTAACAAATCATGAAAAAATATTCTGACAAAACATATGGTATACGAACAGTTTCCAAGGAAAACCTTTTCTGGTCCTTGGGAAAACAAAATTAAAACAACTAAAGATCTGGAGCATGAAGAGATAGAAGACAAATACTAGAAGAAGGAAATAGGCCACAGATTTTGGAAGTATTTTCATCTCTCTGGAAGACAGTCACAGTCATAATTCCTAATTCTACTGTAATAAATCAAGTTTTCTCCACAAATAAAACTATGTATGAAGCAGCATCCTTGACATCCACACTTGACAGAGGTCACCAGCCTTGACTGCTACAAAATTTCTCAGAAACACTAACGTCAAGTTTTCTGACCAAGTTACATTAGGATACAGTTGGATGGTTGCCAACAAATCAAGATTTGTTACCACTGTCCAAAGGAGAGATCGGGACACTGATAAAGTAATAACAAAGTCTGGACGTCTGGGTGTCAGGACTTGCATCGGAAACTAAACTACTCAAGAGTCACCTGAGCTTACCAGAAATTGGAACAAACCCTAGGTTCTCCTAATTACATTCCCTTTTTATGTTATGTTTCAGCTTTAAAGTGCTAACCAGATGCCCTATCTGCATCCAGCTACTGAATCCCACATGTTAAGAAATCCCTTGTTTGTGTAGTAATTAGCCTTTGGATAGCTCACATATATTCCAAGTTATCAGGTATTTGGTTTAAGCCTACAGAAGAGGAAAAAATCACTTCAAATTGTGCTGAAGCTATGAACCTCTAACACTGTTCCCCACTCATGGCTTCATGATTATCAGCACCAGTAACACCCTATAGCATTGCATTCCTTGACCCATATTGGAAAAGGGGGAAGCTCCATCACACCTGCCCCAGCTTTCTCAGCCCTCAAAAAACTTTCCAGCCACAATCTTTGAATCCTCATTCCAGTGCTATCTAGCTTCTAGCACTGATCTCCCATTCATAGATATACACCCTTGGAGCATGCTCTTTTTAAAACAAGTCAGGATTCTGTGTGTTAGGAGGCATCCCTTGACAAAGGGAGTTTCAAGATCCTTAGCAGTCAATCTGTATCTCCGTCATGGCATTGATAAGACTCAGCTAAAGAATGTTCAGACCCAGTCACTCATTTTTCCCCCTGCTGCAATGTTCCCTCTTTGCTGAGCCAATAATTTTCTGTGTAACCAGACTGCCTTGGATCCAAGAACTCAGAAAGAGAAAGGGCGCAAAAGAGGGAGGAGAGGAAGAACACAGTCTCTTTTTATTTTATTTACATTTCCAGCCCCATGAAAGGAGGCATACCAATGTAATCCAGAATTCAGAGGGACTCAATGCACTAGTATTGGTGCCAAAGCCCCTGTCTTCAGGTGGGATTTCGGTTACAATCAAGTGTGGAGACTCCATTCTTCCAGGAAGCAAGCAACCCTCCCATTGTTCTAGGGGATTCCGTTTAAACATAATCAGGCAACTACAGCCTTAGAAAGCTAGCACACACAATGTCCTGAAGATAATCTGTTTTACTGATTACTTGCCTAACTGATGCAACTTTTGAAGGCAACTCAGATGAGCAATAATCTGGCATAAAGCAGGAGTTAGGATAGTCCCTTTCAGTGGCAGCAAGCTGTCGGATCAGTTGTCCTGCAAGCAGTATCACAGATGTTTCACGAGCAAACGTCACCTATCATATCAAACGTTAATCTAACAAGGCTCCTGCAACTACAGGCCAACAGCGTGGATGAAAGCCACCACGGCATTTGGACAACTTCTTATCAGGGACATTGCTAAGGTTTCCAAAGCCTAAACAGACAAGGTGGTGTGCTTAGGGATAGGCTAACGGAAAAACACATAGTAAAGCAGAAAAAATGAACAGATGACTATAAAGTCTGGAAGATCAGAAGAACAATGAGAAACTGCCCTCATTTAAAAAAAAAAGTTCAGATGTTGCAATCACTTGAAGAGTTTGAGGTTTTATCTGGGTGCACCAGCTCTTTAGGCTTGAAGCAAAGATCTTCAAAGCTAAACACCAAACCCCTGGTTTTCCAGTTCATGACAGAAGGAGGGGAAGAGAAGACAAAAGGAAGATGTTAACAAGGGGGACAGCTGATAAGCTTAGCTCTTATAATAGAGAACATGGGTGAATTTATTGCTTGCAGAGCACTGACAAGTTAGCAGGGAAGAAATTAGCTTACCATAAAAGAATTAACTCTGCAGAATAATTGTTCTTTTGGGTTTTGTTTTTGTTTTTAGTATCCAGTACAGACAGGAGCTTTCATACTGAGGCTTTAATACTATTCTCCAGAAACATATGGAGTTAAATGAACAGATATAGTTAGCAGAAAATAAACAGGAAATGAAACAATGACAAAGATAAGATACCTCCAGAAAGCATATCAGGAGTCCTCAACAGAACAATGGGAAAAGCTTTTAATTAGGAAACCCCCATGCCTGTCTCCAGCTGAGCTGGAGTTTAGTAACTCCCAGCCTGTTCCCAACTCATCACAAGGGTGTAGTTAGACAATGACTCAGTCTAACCGCTCACTGCTGCCCGAGGAGCCATTCCTGCTCCTCCTTCTCCTGCAGTCAGAGCTTATCTGACCTCTCAACAAGCCGATTCAGTTTGCTAAATTGGCAGAAAACTAGTCTGTTCAAATACAGGAAAGGGAAAAAAAAAATAAAATCTGCTCAGTAGGTTGAGCTGGGTGCAAGACATCAACCAAGCACCCGTACAGATGCAAAATGCATGTGGGGAGGAAAGAGAGGAAAGGGAAGAGGAGCAGTCCAGGGGCAGGCTGAGACTCCCCTTTTGTGCTGCAAAAAGCATTCAGCTCAGCCACCTCTCATATCTGCAATTTCACAGATGCCAAGCTGACACAAACAGCCTACAGGTAAAAAAAGTCCTGCTTTCTTTGTCCCAGCCATGCATTTCTGATACACCCTTGAGTAGCAAAACAAAGAATAGCTGTTCCATAACACACTGAACAGCCATGTGAGCTCAAGGGACACCAGGGAGATAGCGGGAAGGGGAGGCTGGAGAGAATGCACAGCTCACCTTTAGACAGCCGCCAAAAACCAACATGCAGTTGTGGAACTGCCATCTAAGAGAAGTAGCACAATAATCATTAAAATAGTCTCCATTGGGAAAGGGAACGGGATGAACAATCAGCCCAATGTACTAACCGCTGGTGAGGTTTCTCCCGCATCCTAAGAGCAAGAGCTCTGTGTAGGACGGATATAAAAACCAAGGCAACATTAACTTAAAGATTTACTGGCACATCCTCTGAAGTACTCCTATCCTCTTCAGGGGGGATAAAAAGTAAATATCAAGGTCCGTAAAAATTTCGCTTAGCTATGCTGAACCATGAAACAGTTTGATCCACAATCGGAACGGCTACAACTACAATCAGATTTACAGACATAACCTACTGAAACTAAATACACATCCTCAGAAATCAGATCTACTTAACTGTGAGCTGAAAATCTGTTGATGCAAGAAACACCACTGCTAAAAAAAAAACAGAACAGTTTTGAGTATAATTTAAGTAGTTTGATACACTATTTTCTTAGCAGCTTTAATAGCAACACACTCCAGCTGAAACATCACAGCTTTTTAAAGATGTCTGACATGTCAACCTCCAAATTCCTTTTTCCTGTCAGTTGTGATGACTTTTCTTCCCAGCAAAGGATGCAGAAAAGCTACCATTCAACCACTTTAAAATAAGATGACAGGATTCTTTTAAAAAAATCAGCTGTAACTACATTTAAATAATTGAATCAATAATTGGTCCATTCTCATCTCTTTGGAACCTCACAATGCGGGTTTTAATTTCACTATAAATATTAATCTACCTGAAGCAAAGATATGAAAGTTTATGTTGGTTTTATCTCGCAGCCCAGTACGTAAAATTAAAGTTGGGGTGAGGGAAATGCATTAACTCTAGGTTATTAAAGACAGCCAAGTGAACTGTAATATGCACTGGCTGTAAAAAACCAGTTATGAGCATCTGCTTTCCTTAAAAGTCAACAGGACTCAAAATGTAAAACTACCTAATTTTTGTCATCTGAAGCTTGTATTTGAAGACAGTTTTAACGCATTTATAACAGAATGAAATGCCAGCTTAATCAGAAGTTATGTGAGAAATTCTGCAGGCTCGGTTAGACAGGTCAGATTAGACAACAACAGTCCCATTGTGGGCGGTGAAAGAGATTAGTGCCAGGCACAAGTCTAATAACAAAACACACTTCCTATGTTTCCATAACAGAAATGCCTATTTATTAAGAGGTATGGTCTTATGCATGGACTTAAATACTCCACATCACACTAAGGATTACACAAAAGCAATTTCTTTTGATGTAAAGTTTTCCCTAAAGCCATTCTGAGTCACTATTCTTTGCTTGGGACTTACTGCAGCTTCAGAATTAACAATAGTCAAGGAATACTACAGCGTCAATGGTGAGAATTAAGATATTTTATGAAATTAGACTAGCATCAAAGGCAAAAAAGCAAGTACTTTATCCTGCATGATTACGTTTCATTGGAAGGTTGACACAGTGACCTTATAGACCTTCTAGCTGTAAAGTTACTAATTAGCCAGACTTCTTAAACTCTTACCCTGGAGAATGTGGGATAGGAAGAGTCATGTTATACAGTTAGCATCAAGCAAAAGAGAACTACGTTATACACATTTACAACTTGTTTAGTGGTTCAGTAAGTGAGCTTCTTCAAGTTCTCTTGCTACATCATTAAAAAAACCAAACACAAAAAACCAGGCTGTTGTATCATTACTTAATGCGAGTGCATTATTTCACGCAGCTTCTTTAGGGCTACGTTAGATTTCTCCATCTTTAACTGTAATACATTACTTAAACAGTCACTCCCTAGTCCTATTCTCTAAGGAATTTCAATCATCATTCCTGAATTTTTCCTTTAATATCTTGATGCTGATTATACAAGAAGAAACAAGAGTCAACGTTACATACAGAAATTATATTAAAGCAGTACAAAAAAAACCTGTTACTTTCCTACAGCATACTTGCACATGTAGCTTTATTTCGCATCACCCTTTTCTCCCAACCCCAGAAGAAATAAAGCACTGAAACCACATGCGGTTTATATGCCACCATTTAACTCGTAACTGCTTCATGGCTTTCTCACGCGACTCTTTAAATGCATTTTGAATTACTTCTCCTGAGGCAAGACTGACCTCCCTCTATATTCAGGTTTTATTAATTCTGTCAGTTTTCTGATTACGCCCCCTCGCCAAGCCTGTTCTCAACCACCACCCTCCACAGCTCTGCATATCGTGATCCCTAACCTCGGTGCTCCTCTGCTCTTCTCCACCCCCTTAACCTCAACACCTAATCCCTTCCACTTCCCCGCCTCCACAGGGAAACCAGCTGCAACCCATGTGCCTTCAGCCTTGCGCTTTTATGCCAAGCACCAGCTAGAAAGCAAACGTTGCCTAGACAGCTGAATGTTTACTCCAAATAGATATGGATTTAATTCTCCCCATCTTTCCTTCAATTTGGACATTAACGAAGATTCTCTCTTCCCTCCAGCCACTTAATTTTCATAAGGCTTGGAAGAATTATGATATTACTATTGTAGCTAGTTTGCCTGAAATCACGAAATAGACCTAATAATTATTTAGGGAGAAAAGAGTGTAACAATCAGATAGCTGTCCTCTTGCTGAGAAACAGGGCTGGGACTCAGGGAGGATGGATGAGCTCATCTTCATCTTTCTGAAACTTAGGGTGTCTTTATCAGTACAGTGAGAACAAAAGGGGGGGGGGGAAGTAAAACCAACCTAAAATGCAAAGGATTCCATCAGGTTGAGATTTGCTGCTCTGTGTCAGGATACTCTGAATGTTTCGAAGGCGGCTGCAGCTGCAAAAGAAAGAGAATTTGTCCTTAAGGTCAGTGTTTTGAAGTGCTCAAATTTGGTAAGCTAAAGAGTTGACCTAGCCTTTTTCTTTATCATATAAACTAAGTGGACACACTTCAACTTAGGTATCTTTTGTTTGAAATACATTTAGACCTCATACCAAACCATCCCCAGATTATTTATTTTTGTCCACTAAAAGATGAAGTACATAGCCCTTAGATAAGACTAGAACCCGTAACTATCCCTTCTAAGTACCCTGTTAATCTCTAACCTGTAGCAAAAATTTCTGTTCAAGTTTCCTCTCACCAAGCCAGCAACAATCCTTTCTCTACCAGATAAGTAAGGAGCAAAGTAACATGGGGCAGGTGATGCCCAGGTAGAAAGTTGACAAAGGAAGGGACTGCAGTAGCCCCTACACCCCAAGAGCAGCCTGCAAAAGATGAGTTTCAGCACCTCCAGCACCATCAGACCACTTCCACCCTGTGTAACTTCATAATACGGACACATCCCAGACCTCTTACAACATCAAAATGAAAAGCATGATATTCGTGTAGGGTAGAAGGGGATAGGCACAGAGAACTCTGCTTCCACTCGCAAACCTGCAGGCTCTCATCCATGTCCTCAGTTAATAAAGCATCAGTGTCACACTACCCGCGGTGTCCCAGTGACGCTTTTGCTTACCAGTATCATGAAGACTCAAACGGGTCACCTTACTATTATTACAAGCACATGCATAAGCAGAAATGGAGAACTTTCAGACAGAAAAGACAAAACAATTTTAGTGAGCACTCTGAGATAGACAGCTCCTGACCAGGAGATTTTCTCTTATTAAGCTTCAGGTGCTACAATTCTTCCTCGCATCTGGCATTACACTCTAGAATTTTATTTAGTCCACAATGGAAAAATATAGAGCCAATACTCTCATTTAACATAGCAAAAGCTGAACTCCAGAAGAGTGTCTCTTTTTAAGAAAGACTTTTTTTTTTTTTTTTGCAAGACAAATTAACAAACTGAACTTATACTGGTCGGTTTCCAGTCAGAAAGTAAGCCACAGCTCAAGACAACTGCAAATAAATAATACGTAATGCAAAAAGAGCAGGAGCTGTTTCTCCCCTACACCCAAAGAAATATCTAAATCATTTTCATAAAATGCATGCTACCTTTCTTGTAACTTCTGAATTAAAACCATGAAATTTTTCTAAAATGAACAGTTACGGAAAACTATAAGCCTGAAGTATAAGCTTTGATAAACTAAATTTAAAAGAAATGAAATAATACGAAGTCTTGCCAAGATCTTCATAAGCAAAACTAATTGTTTATTACATAAAGTTTAATTTAGTTGTCCAATATGCATCTTTAAGCCAGGCAAAAAATTCAGCTACAATAGCCAGAGAGCAACATAATCTGTGCTTCTAGGCAACATTTTGTGAGCTTGTTTTAATACAGACAGAAGGCAAGAAATTTCACTGCTGATATTACTGAATGTGTTTTCTTGTTTATAGTCTTGTTTGTATAACTATGAGCTGTTCAGCTCTAGGAAACAAATGTCTCTTACAGAAACACACAGAGCTAAATTTATGATCAGCTCAAAGAAACAAGAAAGTAAGGTCAAGTATTCCTATTTTCATAGTTACTTTAGCCAAGTAAAAAGCAAATAGATCTTTTCAGTAATACTACAATTACCACGCTCTACCTTCCCTGAAGGACAGAATGGACACAAAAGGTTTACATTATAGCTACTCTAAGTGCAATTCAGACATTCACAGTAAAGGACAGACAACATCTGAAGATACTTTCACAGGAAGTACAAAATCAGTGCAAACCACTCCCGTTTTATTTTTTTCCTGGTTTTAGGTTGCCTATTTAGGTTCTGAATCCCTCAGTTATTCTTTTTGCCTGAAACTTCCCTATTCATATTATACACTGCACTGTACCACAGTCCACTGTATGTATGAATGGATGTTTTGATCCAGTCTTAGATACAGAAACAGAAATTAAGGACGCTGATGACAGCAAAAAGACACCTAATCGGGTACTATTGGATGTTGTTGCCCACGTAGGTGATGTTTTTGAAGTCCGTGAAGAAAACATTGAACTTGTCTCTGCACATTTTAGCAACTTCTAATTATTATTTCTTTAAAATCTAACCTAAAACTGGATCTCACAGCTATCCAGTCTTAAGGTTTTGTATCTTATTCTGGAAGATTTTCATCCCATCATTAAACAGTACCCCAGACTAGCAAAGTGAGAGATGATCCACTATGGCAAGCGATGCAGTGCTCCCATTTTTATAATTCCCATGTCACAAGATCGAGAGTAGAAAAAATTCATAGAACCACAGAATCAGTAAGGTTGGAAAAGACCTCTAGGATCAAGTCCAACCCCCAACCCAACACCCCCAGGCCTCCTAAACCATGTCCCCAAGTGCCACGTCTACACGGTGTTTGAACCCCCCCAGGGATGGTGACTCCACCACCTCTCTGGGCAGCCTCTTCCAGTCCCTGACCACTCTTGCAGCAGAGACATTTTTCCTCATTTCCAATCTAAACCTCCCCTGGCGCAGCTTGGGGCCATTTCCTCGCGTCCTATCGCTTATTCCTTGGGAGAGGAGACCGACCCCCACCTCACCACAACCTCCTTTCAGGCACTTGCAGAGAGCGATAAGGTCTCCCCTCAGCCTCCTCTTCTCCAGACCAAACCCCCCCAGCTCCCTCAGCCGCTCCCCATCACACTTGTTCTCCAGACCCTTCCCCAGCTCCGTTGCCCTTCTCTGGACACGCTCCAGCACCTCCATGTCCTTCTTGTCCCGAGGGGCCCAAAACTGAACCCAGCATTCGAGGGGCGGCCTCCCCAGTGCCGAGCACAGGGGCACCATCCCTGCCCTGCTCCTGCTGCCCACTCTAGTGCTGACACAAGCCAGGATGCCGTTGGCCTCCTTGGCCACCTGGGCACACGCTGGCTCGTGTCCAGCCGGCTGTCAGCCAGCACCCCCAGGGCCTTCTCCGCTGGGCAGCTTTCCAGCCACTCTGCCCCAAGCGTGGAGCGTTGCCTGGGGTTGTTGTGACCCAAGTGCAGGACCCGGCACTTGGCCTTCTTAAACCTCACACAACTGACCTCGGCCCATCGATCCAGTCTGTCCAGATCCCTCTGCAGAGCCTTCCTACGCTTGAGCACATCGACACTCCCGCCCAATTTGGTGTCACCTGCAATTGCTAGACTCTTCACTGTGGGTACAAACTTATTTGACTTATTTCATTTGTTCGTACACAAACAAGCCTGCAGTTCCTTAAGGACCAGCTGCAGGCAAGTAGCATTGCTAGAGCCCCCGTAAAACACAAGAAAATGGAAGCAACTTTGAGACTATCTGAAGGACAGACTGAAAGGACTGTGAGAAAGCATGCCCAAGGACTTCTGCAGTGACACAACAAGCAGCTTCCAGACTGGCTTTTATTAAAACATTGATCATATCAGAGGATGCATCTTCCTGCGTCTGCTCAGAGTGAGAAAAGAAACTGTCATCAGAAAAAATATTATGAATACTTCTAATCTGAAGGCACAAGAGGTAGATTTTCATTCAACTCCTCTCAGAAACAAGATGCAAAAAATCCCTCTACTACTCATGTTCGACTTTTACTCTCAAGGCAAATTGAAGTAATTTGCCAACCAAAGACAGGTTTCTCTGGTTTGTAAAATATTTTTAAAACCTCTTGTGCATTATAAACGCAGCATAAGTACANACTTATAAAAGAAAGGTACAGTTAGAACTCAATTTGACCAAGGACAAGTACGGAAACTCCTTACAAGAAACTTGTGTGGAACATACTCCCATTTATTAAAAAAACACTAGTACATGATACAAGGTAAGTTATTCCTAAGATCTTTACATTTTAACTTCACATTAACAGCTTCAACAAAAGGCAGACCTGATCAAATATGTTTATCATTTAAAAGAAAAAGTAGTTTTATGAGCCTGTGCAACCAGACCAGAGCAGAGCAAAACATACAGTGTTCTTGTCTTCCTGAGCTCTGTGAAAGTATTTTCTGATCTGTTCAAGTAAATTGTGGTGGAGGGAAAAGGGGAAGAGGAATTGGGGGAGGAAGGTACCTGCATGTTTGTTCTGGGTTCTGTATTCCTTTCTCTCCTTAAGTTTTGATTTAAGGTTGAGAATTTTACTCTCCTATAGTTACTTTCAGTACCCTTCACAGAAATTTTAACTTTGGTGCACGCCTTAAAAATATATAAAGTTCTCAGATTAAGCTGGTAAGAAATTTCTACCAAGTAAAGCTGAATGTCAGCGCTACATCTCCTTGAGGAGACAATCCTGACAGGAAAGGAAAAAGCAAGTTGTATGCTCATCATTTCATAACGAGATGTATGACCATAAAGATGTTTATTTCAATCTTAATATTAAACAGCCTTCAGCAGAATATTTTTCCTTGCCTCATTTACAGAAGTGGTTTCTGCGAAAGAAATCTTTGAAAAAGCTTCTTCACAGAAATATTTTCAATGTCATTTCAAGTGTGTATAAATCATTACATTCAAAGGCTGACATTAAAAACAGAAGACTTCTGTGTCTGAAGAAAGCCGTTATTCAGAAATAGTGAAGAGAATAATTAGGATTCTTACTAAATGCTTTTAAACAATACAGGCTAAACTGTGTATAAAGTCAGAGGAAAAAAAATGGCATTTTCTTGCATTTCACATTAAACAGTCATCTGACAAAAACAAAGAAACTGTCCTGGGAACAAAAATCCATGACTTTTCCCGCCTCCAAAGCAAGCGCCGTAGCAGGGGTACTGACTTTTTATACTCCTTTTCGTTTTACCACAGTAACGCAATTTCAAACAGAATCAACGAAGAACGACCTCCACACAACAGCACAACCCGCTGGGCTTCAGGATGCTTTTCCTGGGAAGATGTGGCTCTGGATCCACACACATACGTAATTTTACAGTAGCTTGCTGCTGAAAAATCAGCATTAGGTGTCTTCAAGAACACAAATACACGAAGCTCTTCGAAGGAACGCTAAATTCCTGGACGTCAATGAGACATGGACAAGACACGAGCTACAACCTGCTTACGCAACCATATCCAACGAGACAGCCACAGACAACTAGGCTGCTTTAGAAGTGGATAAGAAGTTGAAGTAGGTGAAGTGAGAATTTTTCCAGCATGCATGTTTGAACAGAATATGTGATTTCTACATCGTCTTAAGCCCACGGTGCTGCAAGAGACGGTCTCTCCCTCCTCACTGCCTTTATATCTGCACTAACAATCTTGAAGCCATGTGTCAAGTCAGACCAGCTTACAAATCCAAACAAACCCTAGCCCATGAATTAAAAAAACAAAAACACTTTCAAACATCAGCAAGCTGATCTGACTGCTGATGAAGGCGGGTCAGGAGGCAAAGCCACAATTTGGGGTGGCATCTGGCAATAATAAAGTGTGCTTGGGCCAATTAAGAAACTATACATTGAGGTATTTGATATTCTGCTAATCTTGGCCTAGATCCAAGAAAAGGGGAAGATAATTGACAACCATTAACTTCTAAGAATTAGTGCTCATCTGTTCACATGTCTTCATACTAATTATGCAAAGTACCTTGCTTTACAACAGTCTAGCCTGTCACAACTTAGTAACAGACACAGCGCTGCAAGCCATGTATGTTGGCAAATAAAGAGACTATTAACAACCATGCCTGTCTCAATCAAAAAGAACACTTTTTTTTTTAAATAATGCCACACAGTATTTAATTTTCATTTTATTTACGCTTCCACAAGGTGTTACTTTTTTCTGCATCCCTTGTTGCTAGCTGAATTTATTCTGCGCGCAAGCTTCTTATTCTTGACTTGTAATCCAGTGGTACTAATGCAGCAACGATATTAGCATTGATCCCTGATTGATTCTCGATTGATTCCCACAGGCTGGCTTACCATATGTCTGGGATGGCCGCAGCTGTGGTTAACGTGCAATTCAGCTGACAAAGGATGTGATTTCACTGTGTTGAGTATGTTTTGCTTCATATTGGCAGATGTTACACTCCTCCCCCACAAAGGCTAGGCAGTCTTAAAAACCCACACGTGGTAAAGCTTTGATAGAGAGCAGTGAAAAAGGGAAAAATCTGAGACACCCCTGGCAAGCTTGTGCAAATCCTGACGTTAACAAGGTTCATCTTCAGGGAATGGCTTGAATAGATTCATGCTGTCTAAGACAGACACTGGTTTTAACATCAAGTACTTGATTTTAAAAAAAAAAAAGATACAACAGTTCATTTTTTTCCAAATCTCACTTCTTATTAACTTGCTGCTGCTACCATCTGTTTCCACTCTAGCCCCCAAAAAAACTAGTTCATTTTTCATGGGCCTTTTGTTGACCTCACAATTTCTACCAGAAACATTATTATTGTCTGCTTATATTAGAGTATGGATTTCCCTAGATTTCTCACAGTCTGACATTATCACTATCTTAACATACTTGTGAAAACAGGAACCAGAAGTCAGACTGAGTTAAAGACTCCCAGAATTCCATTAATTTCAAAAGCAGTTTCTTTGAAATTTACTATCTAGCTTGAACAATAACATGCTTTCTCAGTTTTATTTTTTTTCTTAGCTCACCAAAATAACTGTCTTACTGCTTGGCACCCACAAAAGACAATGGCATTCACCCACATTAATGGTTACATGAATGGTGTATTAAAGTACATGACAATTTTCCAGCCATTTTCAAAATTTCTCTACAATGAACACAGGAAACTTGACTGTAAATAGGAGATCCAGCAACTTTAAAAACACTTAGCATGTTTAGCAACAGTAAGTAGCAAATATTAAAACTGGATGCAAAGGAAGACATTTCAACTCTGTGTGCATTTTACAGGACCAAATTCCTTGCTTCTTGACTTTAAACGGACAGTAATAGTCAATTCTGCAATTCAGAGACCTCAAAGCACATAGGAACAAGGAAGAATCTCTCCTACTACACGTTTGGGACTACCTGATGCCGTTTGCATACCACGAGCTTTTCAGGACCTTTGGCACTTCAGCACATCTGAACAGTAGCGCTATTCATTGAGAACATACATCAGTATTCATACTGGTATCTTCTACAACCATGCTGGAGAGTGCAGCCCTTCGGCGCACTCGCTTACTGTGAGTAACTCCCTGGGACCTCAACCTCCAGCTAATGAGCTAGAAACGAAACAAAGTTCTTCCATGGGTGCAATCAAACAACAGGTTGCCCATCACCTACGCACACGTTCGTGCCAGTTAGACCCGCAGCCTTGACGCACTCTGTTTAACGCGCTGATTTATGAACATCAGCTCTGTATTTTCACTTCCCTAAACTGCAGCATGTTATCGAGGACGCCAAATACTCCCCCCAAAAAACATTATCACCCGAGAATATGAACATATTTGAAGAAGTAAGAAAGACTAGCAGCTGCAGTGTAATTATTCTGCTGTCAGTCCATCTCTGATCAGAAAGGCAAGGCAAGCATCTACCACTTCAGCAGAAGTCAGAAGTTAAGCTACAGCGCCTTAAGACTAAATTTACTCTCAGAGCCCAGCACTGGACTACAACCACTGCAGCCATGCGGCCGCAAAGAATGAAGCCAGATGCTTTGCCATCAGTTCAAGCTGAACGATCGCAAAGGGGTAACTTCGGCTGAAGCTCCGCAGGCAGCTGAGTTAACGCAATAGCTCTGCTCCTTTCTGTGGCAACTCTTCCTTCCCAAGCACTTCTACCTTCCTATTCCTATCACCCAAACAGTCCCACATCCCTCTAAACTTTGGCTGCAGCCTACCACTCGACAGACCCTAAGCCATCTTACTTCCCTAACATGGTAGAAAACCATCCATATTCTAGGAATGGGGTTTGGTTCCCTTTTTTTTTTTCTCCCAGTACTTCAGCAAGTTAAATTAGCCCCCTCTTTGCATAGTTAAAATACAGTGCATTCCTTAAAAAAACTTCAGTGAAACCGTGCTGTTACAAAATCCTGAACCTCGGCATAATTACATAAGGAACACATGGATACAAACTGTTAATCTTTCAACACAGATAGGTCCCCTCCTAAAACTGGTTGGGAAACCACAACTCTTTTGTCCCAGCACCGCCATGGTCCCAAACACCCCACTGACTGCTCCTCTGAAGCCGTAGGAAAAATGCCACATGCTTTACTGTTACGTGATTAAAACCAGAATAGTTTAGAGGATAATATTAGGCATGTAGGCAGAGACAACATAGAAATGAACCCAAGCACTCATTTTGCTTTTCCCCACACAGACACACAGCGAGAACTGATCTGTATTATGTTACAAACATGGGTAATTAATAAGGAGGATTTGCCTACTCTATTTTACATCAAGGTAATGCAAAATTGGGTGTGTCTGAAGCTCTACGAAATAGCACAGGTTTACACCGATTTTAGATGGTGATATTTAACCAAAGCACTTACTAGAAATTTTGTTCGGAAATGTATTCTTAAGGAAAACACTCGCTCCCCACTAAACACAGACACATGAAACATGACATCATCTTCTAAAAAGGCATACCCTTTTTTGGGCAATACTCATCTCTTAGTTAAATGATTTTTCTCTTTTTATTTACAAAACCATTCTTTACTTCCTTTTGATGTTATAAAGCCTAGGGTCGCTGCCGTAAATGCCAGCTCCCAACACACCGTACGACAGACCAAAACTCTGAAGTATGTGGAAGAACTCCAAGAATCATCTCTATTCTTTATATAGTCTTAAGAATTTTTCCATTCCTGTTTGGGCCTTGGGTGTGGGGGGAGGAGGGAGGGTAACGGATTGTTTTCTTTTAAGTTATTTTTATTAACTGCCTGGTATCTGCTGACTGCTTGGGAAATTTATTGCAAACACTGGCCTCCCTGCCTCCATCTGGCCTGAAAAAAAAACTGTACAAGAACGAATGTTGAAGAGGAAAAAAAAAATTTAACGGATGACATGCCTCCTACAAACATGCCAAATTATAGATGCTGTCTGGATCTCCCAGTGGAGCTCAAAAGCTTGCAGATGTTCACAGAGAGTCTGAATGTTCTCATGACAACTCTAAAACAGGATCTCAGATTACAAAATCACTCATAAAGAGAGAGGTTTGAGTGGAAACCATTTTCTCTTTCAGCTTGGGTTTTTTTTTTGTTACCATCTTGGTATTTTGTTACTGATCATGGATTTTCAGATACTTTCCAGCTATAAACAAATACTAAGCTCTTTCTAAACAAAGAAGATTAATTTATTCAGTGAAAAAATTATTTGAAAAGGTCATTTTTCCTTCGCTCTTATGACTGATTCAGCTTCTAACTGCAGGCAGAGAGGGAACATAACCATCACACAACAGCCATGTTCCTGTATTTCAAGCAAACGGAATGACCTCCATTTCTCTCTCACAGTGCAGAATTTCTCATTTCAAAGGCATATTGTCTGAAAAGCAAAAATGTTTTTCTTCCCTCCTTAAACAAAATATCAAGAACTTCTTATTTAAAAAAAAACACAAAACAAAACAACAACTTAAAAGCTATAGCAAACATATAATCACTTTAATACCCAGGTAGCTCAGCCAACTGTTTGTTTGTGATTTACATGCAATTCTGTAATTTACATGCCATGTCCCAGTTACTCTATTATCTGACTTCACGCTGGTGAATACTTCCATGTATTGTGCTCTAACTATTGAAAGCATCAAGCACTTTAGTTCCTGGGTTGTTCTTTGTGATATTCAGGCACTTCAGATAATACACTGTAGCCTAATACACACACACACATACACGGGTGCACCTTAAGTCTTTAAAAGGAAATAGAGCTCTAGCAACCTAATGATACCTGAGCTGACGCTCAAGCTCCCACAGAGCCAACACTATCATCTAACATGCCCCCACGTCCCATCTCCTGTCAAGCTCTATCCTCCCTATTTCTGAAGCTCAGAGAAATGTTGTTGCCTTCATGCCCTCAAGCAGTTCTCCACAAGCTGCCCACGAGATGCCCACACAAATATACAATCTCCTTTCCCTCCATAATCATTCAGTCCCTCCCAGGTCTCTCCTATCCCTACCCTAATTTGGTTTTCCTACCTTTCCCAAGCCTTTTTTCCCTACTTCCAAAGTAGCCCCACACTCATCCCCTCCCAAACCAGACCTAGGCTCAGCTCCCCATAGTAACACCCCCCCCAAGCCCACGCTCTCCAGACCAGCCCCTCTCCAGGCTCCCCTAACCTCTCTTTTTGTCCCCCAGTCCATCACAGCCTCCCACACACCCTCCTCCAGTGGGATTCGGGATTCACCAGTCCCTGCACCCACAAGGTCAAGCCAGGCCCCTGCATGCCATTCTGTCAGGGCCATCAACACTTCCCCCCCAGTAGCCACCTGCAAAATTAGCCACCCGCCTTGATGCTCCATCCCTCCCACCCATAGCCCCTGCCCTCAAACACTGCTTCTAATGCTCCAGCCCCCCATAACCACCCCAACCTCCTTAATGGCCCCAAATCCCCCGCAATACCCCCAAAACTCATTAATGCCCCCTGCATTCCACAAAACCTCTCCTTAACACCCCCGACC
>WEKW01017834.1:340863-404935 GCA_013389905.1 Sula dactylatra | reverse complement strand
CTCCGAACTACCATTCTCCGCACCGCTGTGCCCCAAAACCATGGCAGCCCCGTCCAGGCACCCCTCTGGGGCAAGTCACCAGCACCCCCACTATCTCCCGTGGTCCCTCTCTTGTAGCAACCCCCCCCAAACACCCCCTTTTTCCAACCAGCACCCATCTGCACATCACCCCGGTCTGTGCCGGCCGTGCCCTGGTACCAACCAGCACAACAGCCCTCACAGAAACCTTTTATTCGCTTTACACCAGACATTTGGGGGGCAAAGAGAGCAGAGCCCCCAGCCCTCCTGCAAACAGAGCCGAGCTTCGCATCCTCTGTCCTGCCCAGCTCGGAGGTGCCAGCCTTGCCCCACACTCTGGACTTTGACCCCCCCCTTCCCAGTCTTTCCCATTTTCCTGCTGTTGCATCTTCCTGCCATCCCCTTGGCCTTGCCTGTTGCATCACTGCAAAAAAAGAATGAGCCAGCCTGCCCAGCTTCCAGCACCGTGATGCCGGAGCGGGGATTTTAGGTCCCGCACACAAACACCCCCAAGTACCGGTAATTAAAGGACTGAGGTCAACACGATGCGGGGAAGGATCTGGAGCCAGGGTTTAATGAACCATGCAGGGGCACACAGCTTGAAACCTATTAATCACACATCCCCCGGCTGTGGGGAGCACATCCTTCTCCTCCTGCATCCTCCTGCCTCGTCATCATAGCCCCGGCGGAAAGGACGGCTGCCCCATGGCATGACAAGCGGCTGAGTAAGCGTTAAGGAAAACCGAATTTGCTGTCGCTGCTCTCACCCTGCCATGTGGTGCTCTCCCCCGCCAGAAAGCCCAACATCAATCTGTGATGGCCGAGCTTTGCGCTCCTTGCCGTCCCCGTTCATCACCCTGGCTTCTCATCCCTGGTGGAGAACGAGATAAGACCATTTGTCTGCATCTTATTTTAATTACGCTGGTATTTGCCAAGAGTAGCAGAAAGCCCTGAATCTGCAGCCTTTGGGTGCGATGGAGATATGGGCTGCTAAAAGCAAACTCCTTTTTTGCTTTGCAACGGACCCCAAAGCAAACGGGGGGCACAGGGGGAGCGATCGAGGGCTCTGCACCCCCCTCACACCTCACTCTTAACTCAGTGCGGAAGAGAACATGTTCCAAAGTGCTGTTTCCTTTTTTCTCCCAAAACCAAATTGGACTTTGCTTACTGCCACAGAGCAGGGAAGACAAGATAAATACACTGCGCCATGACCCAGCTGCCCTGGGGCAACCGGGAAGCATTTTAGCTGGCCTCACCGATAAATCTCGGAGAGGTTCGCTGTCCGGATGTCCCTAAGCCATGTTTTACACCACCCAGCCCCGTCTCGTGTGCTGACGGGGTGTTGGCACTGTCTCGGTCGCAAGCTCTCCCTATTTTTTGAGCCCCTGGACGTGTTTTGAAATGAGCTTGCTAAGGCAGCATCAACAGTGGGAACTGAAGCACCAAAAGGAAAAGCAGACACTGTTGGTGTGTGTCAGCATTGCTAAAACCCCTTGGCTTCCCTCCAGAAAGCCCCTAAAACGTGTCCCTCCTGCCTCACTTGTGTGCTGAATGGGACAGTCTCCTGCAGAGCTCCTCCCAGTTGCCCCTGTCCTAGCCTACGGACCTCCAGCCTCCGACAGGTTTTCCCAGGCTCCTTCCACATCCAGCACTCGTGGGGAAGGGGACATGTCCTAACAGTGTGTCCTTGCTGTCCTTTTCCTGCAACGAGCCCTGTTCTTAACATCTGAATGCTGCGTTGGCTCCTTCCATCTTCTCCTTGCCATGCAACCAAGACCCTGATGGATATGATCCACCACCGTAGGGGTGTTCACGTGCCTGCCCAGGGGCGTGCAGAGCTCCAGAGCCCCAGAACCACAGCAAGACCATGGTGAGAGAGGAGGGGAGGGGGGACAGGGATCTTCCCAGGGCAGGGGTTAGTGCAATTTTGCTCCCAAGGCTCTTCTTTCTTCCAAGTAGGGAAGACATTTTGCACCACTGCACCAGGCTGTTACCTGCAGCCTTGCATTTCTCTTGGGTGCAGGACGATGCAAAAGCAGATCAACAGCCTGGAAAACACCCAACAGAGAGGTCAGACTTCCTGGAGAAGGAGTGAAGGGGAAGGGGTGTCTGGCAGCACGGCTGGGAAAGGACAAAACGTCAACTGTTGTTCCTGCTCCCCGGCTTCCTGAGCTTTGCTGTCCCACTATTGTTCCACATTTTGAAGGCTGCAAAAGCCAAATGAAATCCGTAACAATTACCAAAGAAAGAAAGAGGAAAGCAGAGTACTTTGGAAAAGGGGGAAAGCTGCTGCTGATGTTCCTTGGTAGGTCCTCCTGACCTAGATCTTGTCCAACAGTAAACCACTAAATCTGGGTTAAGTCTCTATTCGCTTGACCTGATAGGGCTCTCTCTCGCTGTGCTTTCAGCTTGGGTACCTCAACATTGGCATCTGCCTATGGAAACAGCTGCCTTCGCAGCCTCTCCCAGGAATACCTCTTTATTTTTAGTAAATCCCTGCGGCACTGATGGAGAAAACAATATTGGATACACAGAGGCCAAAAATAGCCATCGTTCGCCCCGAGCCATGCACCTGGAGAGGTCTTCTTTCCCCCACCCACACCTAGACTTCTCACCCTGGGCTGGCAACTACTTGGGAGGCGGGAGGCTGCGTTTCATTTAAAAATTAATTCATACATCCCATGCTACTGGCACGTGCGCAACACTTCCCCGTGAAAGGCGTGGGCTGCTGGGTTTGTTGGCTGAGGGAAGGCTTTCATGTCCTGGTGCATGCCAAGGAACCATCCACAAGCCGTCCTGGAGGACTTCCCAGGACGATCGAACCTCAGTTTACCAGCAGGAAGACCTGCCTCCATCCCTTGTGTTTGACCGGGCAGAGGCAACCCCAGAAATAAAACCAGAGGTCACAGCTCCGGCTCTGGCTCTTGTGATGGTGCCAGGCACAGCTGAGATGCAGCTGGTAACTGTAGAAGAAATAGCACAACAGCTACAAATAAAAACAAACAGAAAAGCTCTATGGCTTACAGAAATCTCACTTTCAGCTTCCAGCGTCCTCTGAGCCAAGGATCCATCTTTTGGGGCTTTCAGATTTTTTTTTTCTTATCCCTATGTAGCATCAAGAATACAATGAACCATTTTCCCACCGTAACAGCACTTTTAAGGAAAATAATTCAGACTTCTCAGAGAGAAAAAACGAAGCGTGCCATCCTTCCACGGTGAACAAACAAGGTATTCCCCTGCTGTGTTTTGTAAGAACTGTTTTTTCTCCCTTCTGTTCAGATTTATGGGATCCCATTGCATTTTATGGGATCCCATAAATGTTTCAGTGGAGTCCACCCTCCGGGCAACGTCCTGAGAGCAGTGGATGTTTGTACTGAGAACAAACTTGCTGCCTACAGAGCTCTTCATCAAAAATTTATGAATAGCACCAGACAGGGATAAAACAAGACTGTAACAAAAGTTTCCCACTTCTTACCTGGGGAGAGAGAACCGAATAATAAACTAGGATGGCGATAAAAACTTCCTACTCCATTTATCCAAGTTCTTCAGTCTCAAAGATCTGAGTTCTTCTCGAGTGCTTTTTTGGGAGGAGAGATATTAAGATTTCCTCTACCCTTAAATTATTGTTTTATTCTCATTGCAAAAGGCAGCCCCCAAGTCAAAGAAAATAAACAGGTGACTTAGTTCTCCAGCAAGCATGTTTATACCACCGGGAATCTGGCACCGTGCGCCCATGAAACACAGGGTGGAGATGCAGGAGGTGATGGAGACGCGACACACCAAGATCCTGCAAGCACAGGAAACGTATCACAAAAATAGCAGTGCTGACCCGGGGTTACCCAGACTTCTTTTCTTGTAGACAGTGCTGTTTGTAGATGAAGAGTCTAGCTGCGAGAGATGAGGCTGAGGGTGACTATGAACTGGAAGGGGTTATTAGATGTTCTGTTTGCAATAGCTAACTCCATGCACGTAGGGAATTTGGTGCTGTTGGTGGTCGTTGCTGAAGTTGCCTTTGACTTCTTCAACAGCAGTTGGAGCAGAGAGGTGTTTGCTGCCAGATGGGGGAGAGTGTCATGGCTTCTTAATCCCAACACGGTCTGGGACATCTCCAGGTGCTACGGTATGACACTCCTTGATGAAGAAAGAAATATTATTATTTTCTAAATTTCTGCCCAGCATCATTTCCACTGTGTTACTCTGTATGGCTCCATGGAATAAAACTCAGATCTCATCTACCCATTCACCGTGTGGCCCCGGAGATTAAAGGCAGCATTTTCGGAAGCTGTTCAGCAATGTCAGATTTACCAATGTAGGATTTTGCCTGACAAAAGACAGGAAATAATTGACTGGAGTGATGTGCTGGCTTCTCTGCCCTAACACTCTGGATGCTCTGGAAAGGCTCTGCAAAGTGGGAACAGTCTGGATATATCTTAGGATCATAGGATCATGGGGAAATTTGGGTTGGAAGGGACCTCGGGAGGTGTCTACTCCAACCTCTTGCTCAAAGCAGGGTCAACCATGAGGTCAGACCAGGTTGCTCAGAGCTGTATTCATTCTGCTCTTGGAGGCTTTCCAAGGATGGAGACAGTGCAACCTCCCTGGGCCCTGTACACCGAACCTCAAAGATTTCCCTGGGACCTCCTCCTCCTCAAGTTCTTGCCCACAGCCACCACCCACTGACCCTCGGCACTACAGCTGTCCTCCCGTTGGGTGGCCACCAGCCCTTGGAGGCAACCAGCCCCACACCCATCTTTTTTCCCTCCCTTTGATATAACTGTTTCAGCCTCGGATGAACAGAAGAAGCCAGGACCTTGAGGTCTTGCTGTGTGGCCTCCCCTGCATCACATTATCTCCAGGAACAGCTTCCCACCTCTCCCATGCTGCTTCCTCCAGGGCTCAAATCCCTCCCCTCACTGTGCTTTGCCCTTCCAGGAGCCTCCTCTCAACGCTGCCTGGGGATACACTTCTTAAAACACAATTTCAGCCAACAGCATCTGATTTTACAACTCTCCAGCTCGTTCTCAAGTCTCTACGTGTTGGCCTCGACCATCAGGCTGGGGAGAGGCTGCAACTTCAGGCAATGCAACATCTTCAAAGGCTGCATGTGTAAGCGAAGTGCATCTCTGAGCCTTTCCATGTTTGCCAGAGCTCCTCAGCCGGTGGTCCTGGAGAGCCCTGGGCTCCTCCTAAGGGGCCCACAGAAGGTGACTAAGAAAGCAAATTTGCCAGCATGCATATATTCACTTTAACTCCATTGCATCATACTGGAAAATTTTTAGGGGCTCTGTGCAGATATGAATGAGCCATGCTGCACTGGTGCATTTCTCCTCTCAGTTTTCCACTCATAAACAGACTCCCAGAAGCTGTTTCTCTCTTTCTGAGACCATTTCCCTCCACCTTTCACCCACCACTTCTCCCAGAAAACAGCCAGAATTTCTCCTTATCTGGAGTTTTGCACTCTTGGACTCCCTGTTTCCAGCTCGCAATGGTTTCTGGCTCAGAAAAGTTGCAAGCTGACAAGGCCAGGGATGTCAGGAAGGGAAAATCCACCTAAGGTTTTCATCTCCTTTTGCCAACATCTCACTTAAGTGCGATATTCATGTTGCCGATGCCCACATCTTACCGCTTCCCACCCACCTCCATGCTCAGTCCAGTGCTGTCCACCTCCTCCGCAAGAGGAGGCAACCACCAACGGTGCAGTGGGAATTGGGACCTAACTCCTCTGAACCCCCTTCTCTCCTTTTTCTCCGAAGGAGGGCATTTATGTCCTCAGACTCCATCACTAACTTCCATCCCACAGAGCCACCGCTGCCTTTCCATGTCCTTTTGAACCTCTTTTCTGGCAAAATGCAGCTCCCGACCAGGCCCTTCTGCAGAGTTTCCTGGCCCTCCAGTGAAGCAGTACCTTGCTGACCGCTTCGTCTCGTGCTCTGCTTGTTGGATCCAGGGGAAAAACAGCAATGAGATCATCTGGAAAGCTATTTTTTTCTGATTTGGCTTGCCCAGCGGAAAGCCAGGAGTCTGATCAGCAAGCACCGAATGGCAATTGCCTTCACTTTCAGGGATAAATTAAACTTATTTTCTCTCATCTGGGAGAACGAAGGTGATAAGTAAAACCAGCAGCAGCACTCCATCCTCCTCTTCCATCCTGCCTCGGTCCAGGGGGAGGAGGGCTGCGCTCGCAGGCGCAGCCCCGTTTGGCGGAGGGGCCGTGGGAACCGGCGGGGTCCCGCGAGTGGGACAAAGGCAGCAGCCGAAGCACCACTCCAGGCTCAGCTCCCAGGTTTTGTTCAGTGACGGATGGGGACGAACGCATTGTTCCCCCCTGAGCCGTTTATTCATGGATTTGATGTTCGGCACGGATCCTGATGATCTACCGGGCGCACGCCGTAGGCAGGCTGGGATGCGCGCAGCAAGCATCTCTGCGTGGCAGCATTCAGGGCTCGCGAGCCGCCGCGTCCCTCTGTTACGAAGACAAATTAGAGGAATACGGTTTCATTTTATGGCGTGCTCTAACAGGGTCAGCTTTGAAGCCACTAGCAAAAGGATCCTTTGCAAATGAAATACATGATTACCGAGATTTCAAAGGGGACGTGCAGGGGTGTGTGTGGGGGAAATGTTGTATTTGGTCAGTTCGCTGCCCTTCGGGGTGCGGCATTTTTGCATCTGCAAGTGAGAAAAACAAAACCACTCGTTTACGAAACAATAAGCAGAGCCTAAAACCCAGCCTTGGGAAGGAAAACTGCTGAGAGCTTTCCCGTTCCCAATTATTCTTGTGAAATACACAGCTTGGGAAAGCACACAGGCATAACCAGCCATAAATCTTGGTTTACTAATAAACTCTTCTCTCCCTACCTCTAGGACAGTTAGGGCTGGAAAGTGAAATGTTACAGCCTGTTGCTTAACAGCTGGGGAAATCTCCACCGAAAATCAGAGCTGGCAGGCAAGCTTCAGAGAAACTCTACTCCAACACCAGCAAGCAACCTTTATTGTGTTTCATGAGCTTAAGAGACGTAAGGGAAAGCATCTAGAAGTAAGACCCAGCCATGAAGAGCTTACGCAGAAGACACAGCATTGACGTTACGCACAGCCAGCTGCTGAGGCTCCTTGTAAGCTGTGCTTTGGCCCCACATCTTAAGAAATAACGGCCCAAAATCTGCTTTTTGGCTGGTCTTCACTGCAGGACTGAATGCCGAGTGCGGAAGAGGTTGCGCTTTGCTGGAGCCGACTTCTTCATGACTCAAGAAACTTCAGCTCTTGCATCACCCCAGCTTCGTCCAGCCGCGTTCAGCAGCTCCCATCGGTTTTCTTCCCAGTTTACTGCAGGGAGAGCCACTGGTCTATGCTGCAGGACAAGCGTGAGGCACTTGGGTGGAGGATTATTTCAGATTCTTTCACCTTTGCCAACATCATTCTGTTGTCGCACACACCATGGGCCAAGGGAGGAGACCAAAGATGAAACCTGCGTCTTTCACAAGAAAAAATCCTGATTCAATAGGAACAGCAGCCTTGATTTCTCATCCCTGGGCATGGGCAGGAATTGTGTCACTCCAAAGAGGAGCACAAAAGGCTTTGTGGGCTCTTTATCCCTTGTACTAAACCCTCACCAGCCTCTACAAGACCATGATTTACAACTTTCTATCTTCTCCGAGGGCTGTCCCAGCTGGCGCGACAGCGATTTGAGCAGGAACGGCTTTCTCAGCGGATGTTTGTAAAGCGCTAGAAGCAACGGAGCGATATCTCAGTGGGGAATCCCATAGGCCTTAATTTATTGGTTATCATTAGTAGTAATAATACTAATACAGCAGCAGAGAGATTAAAATAGCCGGTGCACAGGCATAGGAACCTTCCCAGAGCTCGGTCAGCTGGCAAACAGCTTCCTGGAAGCGGTACCACCAGTACTTTAACCACATGGCAATGTCTTTTTGTATTTCACCCCAAACCCGGCATCCATCTCATCGCCCGCGTGCGATCCGAGAGGGGCGGTTACATCCCATGGAGCACATATGCTTGTCGCTGTCACCTAAGGTCACTCGGTTTGATGGGCGGCATGGAAAGGAGGCGGCTGGTTTTCCTGTTCCCTGAGAAACGCAGCGCCGAGCCAGCTGGGCAGCCTCTTCCCAAAGGGTTTTCCCACCACTTCGGTTCACACTTGCCAGCTTTCCTTCAGGAAGGGGTATTGTCAGCCCTTTCCTGGGAGTCATGCGTGACACCCGGTAGCAGCAGCTGGGTTATTTATGTAGCTCTGCTTGTCGGCTGGAGATACAATACACAAAATGATCTCTAGTAGCTACTCGCACAGGGATGCAGGGCACACAGGCAAAACTGAAACTGCAGGGCTCATTTAAGCAAAGGCTCTGCATGCCTTCGAATACCAGGAGAGAAAAAAAAACCCAACCCAAACCTCTCTAAAAAAATCACATACTTTTCTTCCCAGCATCTTACGAGCCTCCTTCAATGGCAGAGTGCAGTGAGTCAGCTGTGGGTATTATAATTGTTCCTCATGTAGAAGCTTTCATTTTTGCAGATATTTTAAATGAAACCACAAAATTAGTCTACCAAACTTTTTGCCCCCACCATCCGATGCAGCTGCGTCTGAGATGCAACATGCCGGCATGTGTCCACCAGCTAAAACTCCCCCAAAATATTGAAGGCAGCCTTTATTAGCTATTTCTGGCTTAGGGCTGCCTATGCAGGTACTGAATACGTAGGGGAGATTTGTGGTGTCAAAGCACCTATTGAGGTCACCCTGCGTCGACCCAGGGGCAAAACCCAGCCAAGATTACATGGACACATTAAAGTTGGGCTGGGAGGAGAGAAAGGAGGAGGATGCCTGTGTGCCAGATCACAGATACACCTCCAGGAAGGTCAGGAAGCAAAATCCATCATTGCAGGCTCATGAGAGCACAGCAGGGATGTGTGAGTCCCGATGATCTTGTGCAAAAGGCTCTGGATGCTCAAGTAAAGGGGCTGGTAACAGATTTCAGGTGCAAAACAGCACCCCATACGCTATGTTACCCCACTGGACCTCTGTGGTTTGCTCCCATGAAACTAAATCAGCTTTTTGCAGCTCCCATTTTTCCAGGGGCAGTTCTGCTGCCAGATCCCCAGGCGATAAAGCTTCCTGCCCATAGCCCTCAGCAGGCAGCGCAGAAGGGGTGTTAGGTCCGTAATCCTCTTAAATATGTAATGAAATTTCTTACTTCTTACTGTACAGCAGCTTTTCTCCTTCTTCACTCGTGAGGGGTAGAGCATGAGCCCTCTGCGAATGTCTGTTGGCTCCGAGACCCACGGGGAGGCTGGGCAGCAGCTTGTAAGCCAACGCACAGAGCTATTAGCAAACGATGTCCCCGTTCCCTCTTCACCCTAAACTGGACTTCTTTGCTCTGACACTCACCACGAGACATGAATCATAGCCATGCAAACTGGCAGAGCCCCAGCGTTTTAGGAAGAGACGATAACCAAAGCAGCGGGCTCAGCTCCCCGGTCCACAAACAGCAACAGGGGAAAAGTCCCGTGTTCGGCTTCCCCAAGAAACCAACTGCCCATCTTGGCTGTTACTGGCACCGTGGTGGCAACCTAAAAGCCACGAGAGAGGTGTGGGTCCCCAACAGATGGATAAATATCTGTGCAAATCGTTGTTGGCGTGACATTGCTGCTCCCCGTGTCCCCAGCAATGAGCACAATGATGGGGCTCGGCCAGGCTGGGATCTCTGTCTCAAGGGCAGGAGCTGCCTGCAGAGGTCATGAGCTGGGGGCTGGCCAGGAGAGCTGAGATGGAGCTGCAGCAGATTCCTGAAAAAGGAGCCAATTTCTGCACAAACCGATGTCCAGGTCCCCGTCTCGCCTTACGTGAACCCCCAGCGCTTTGCTGCTTTTGCTTGCAAGCATGCGGCACAGGCGGCGTGAAACATATGGGGACAGAAAGGCAACCCCAAGTGTCATTAACTGGGAAAATAAATACACGCTAGGTGTCTCGCCTCCGTTGTCCAGTTTTATATCTGGAACTAATTTTGTCGTCGTTCTGATGAGTGACGAGATAATTGATGCAGCTGGGCTATTCAGCCTATTCCAAAGAAACCCTTTTTTCATTATTTCAGGCAGTGATTACACACTCCGAGCCAAATTGCTTCTGCATGTAACCCCATTAAGGCAGCGCCTTTACCCTGGGGATGGGCTTAGCCCTCACTGTTTAAATAGTGTGTTTGCATTTCTTTGTTCTATGGGAGACAAAGGAAAAGCTTTTCTCCTAAATAGAAAAAAATAAGGAAATCTGGTGTCTTCCTGCGCAAAACAGGACACTTAAGATGAAATCACAGATAATTAGAAATGATCCATACTTGCCCCACAGTCAGGAAAATGGCCAAAATACTGTCTTCAGAATACCTTCAAAATACTCCTGTTTTCTAGAGAGCACTGAGCGTGGGGAAGGAGGAGCGTGCCGCTCACCTGGCACAGCAGAGATGCTGCATTTGCGCGGCAGATCTGGCGACAATGATCAGAAACTATTCCCCGACCAGCTGGGAGAGATTTCGAGTCGAGGGGTGCTTTATGCAGAGGAGGGGACTGCAGAAAAGCGAGATGAGAGCTAAAAAGGGAGGAGGGGGGAAGCAGCCAGGATAATCACTGTGATAGCATCTGCAGAAACATCCGCAAAGCCCTTCGTGTTGATGCTCTGGGCTTTTTTCCACACTTGGGAGCAAACAGCAGGATACCCCTCTGTGCTGCGCTGGCAATATAATAAAACAAGGTCCGGTGATACAAAATGAGATTTCATTGCTGCTAGTTTTCCTAACTGTAAAATAATAACATGAGGAAATAGGATTGTGCATTGAATAGGCAGTATCTTCAAAGTGCAAGTGGGTTTGGGTGAGTACAAATCCTATTTAGCCAGCCCAGTAATATTCACTGTTTACAAGGTAAAAGGAAGCTAAAATCAGGATATGAAGCAGTGTCCTCCACCGAGACCACAGAAATAAGATTGCCCTATTGTCAAGAGAAGGGCGTGAGGAATCTCCCATCTTTGACCTTGACTTTGACCTTGTCTGCCTTCTGTCTTGTGTTATCCTGAGCTTTTCATCTAGGCTTTACCTCGCTTGATCTTTAAAAGGGAACAATAGGAACTGATCTGTCAAGTTAAATAGCAATTTATAGCTGTCGCCCACATCAGAAACAAAGGAGTTGGGCTTTTACACGACAGCCTCCTGGCAACACTAATTTCAAGCGCAGCCCTTCAGCAAAGTGCTCTCTTGCAGCCCTTTAATGAGAATGTACCACCGATCTCATTAGCAAATGCGCTCGCAAGGCACAGCCCCTTGGTGGCCACCAGCTTTGGGCTGCTCCAAAGGCAAATGATACAAAATCTTGCAAAGGCCAAATACCCTATTTTTTGTCAAAAGGGGTGTTTTTACAATCAGATGGCTCACTAGAGATAGCTTTTATCATCTCAGAGCTGGGTATAGCCCTGCGGGTGAGGAAGAGCAATATTCACATCACACTGATATTGCATGCAGAGGTACCTGCCTCTGCCTTCTCTCCAGCGGGACTTTATGTCTACTCTTGGTGCAAATCACAGCATTATCTTCCCTTCCATTAACTATGACAACATCTTGGAAATCTGTGTTGAAATTGTAGCTCGGTACAAAACCGCAACAGCTCAAAACGTCCTATGAAACCAAAAGGTATCTTCAGATAAAGCTTGGGAAAGAGGACGCTTGTGGTGAAACTCACTTCATTTTTAACAGGTACCTTACACTTACCCCTGCAGCATCTCCACAGGCAGTAGGAGTGATCTATGTGTCATCCCAAGTCTCCTTGTGACAACTAGAGCCAAGCACGCTTCACTTCAACCACGTCACTGGAACTCCTTCTCCATGAAGGAGAAGGCGCAGTGTCCATGTCTCCATGAGAGCTTTAGGACTGAGCTAGTTATAGCAAGTCAGGTCACTTGGTGTAAAAGCATCCACTGACTTAGAAAACCCTTTGAGTTTTTTAAAGCCTGGAACTTTGCCTTTGCTGTGCCATCCTGGAAGAAGCCTTTACCAGAGGCGGTCAGGATAACTTTGCTGTCACGGGTTTAAGAGATGATCCAGAAATATAAAATGAATGGTTACATAGAATCGTAGGTTCAATGATAGAATCATGGAATGGTTTGGGTTGGAAGGGACCTTTAAAGGCCATCTAGTCCAACCCCCCCATGAACAGGGACATCCCCAAACAGACCAGGTTGCTCAGAGCCCCGTCCAACCTGAACTTGAATGTTTCCAGGGATGGGGCATCGACCACCTCTCTGGGCAACCTGGGCCAGAGTCTCACCACCCTCATTGTAGAAAATGCCTTCCTTGTATCTAGTCTTCCTAGTTTCATATGGGAGGATCTCACTGCTATTGCTGAGCTCAGGCAGAGGAGTGGGGATGAGGGGATGGGATTTCACTCCTAACATCTCATTTCAGGGACAAAGTCATGAAATCACCACACCTCGCTTATCCCATCATAAAATGCAAAGAAGATGCGTCAGCCTTTGTAAAGGTCCTGATGCAGATGAGTTACAACTATCCAAGGGCACGTTGCTAGCATTGCAATCGCATTGTACATCTTCCTGCAGCCAAACAGCCACAAACAGCAACCCCTAGTTCCTCTCGGTATTCAAAAGCAGTTAGAAAACTCTTTAAAAAAAAAAGGAGGAAAAAAATATGTAACGTGTAAGGATTTTCTTAGGAAGAAATCCCAAGAGAAAACCATGAACCACCTCCTGCCACAGAGACGGGATTTTGGCAGTGAGACATGAGGGCAACCCAGTGGCACAAGAGGACATTCGAGAGCGGAGGCAGAGGATGCAGGGAGACTTTCAGGAGCAGATTACACCGGGCTGGCTGTTCCTCCACTTAATAGGAGACAGGATTTCTTTTCCCTCTGAATTTATATTTTTCCCTTCTGCAGTGCATTAAGTCCCTGTGCTAACACTGCTGCAACATGGACCCAACGAGTCAGCACCTGTCCGCAGAGCCCCACGCCGCTCCACTCGAGTGCAGACGTAAATGCCAAGCACAAAACCCACCCTGCTGGGGGATGCGCCTTTTAAATACCAGGAGTTTTGAAGCTGGTGACGGGTCACTTCTTGACCATGTTTATGATCCAAAGAAGATTCAGCCAAAGCATAGGAAAGGGCAGACGATGAGTCAGCAGGATGAGACTCGAGTGCCCGTTGCATGTGCAAAACCCTCACTTGGGCTGGGTGTATTTTCTCCATGGATGGGCTACATAAGGCTTCTTGAATTAACATTCTTATTAACTTAAATATATCATATTAACTTAAATTACAACTCAGAAATATTTACACACTTGAGAAAACTTTGCTTATATAGGAAATTCTCTGCACTGGGAAGGTTTTTACCTCCCACTATCTGAATTTATAAAAAATCCTATATGTGCGTAGGTGGGTAAGCTTCCTGTTTCTAAGAGCATCCACAATGGAGGCTAGCCCAATTTTGCTATCAAATAGCATAAAATATTTGAGGCTGGATATGCACTGGGTCGTGAGCTGATGTTTCTGTACCTTCAGTGTCTTCGTGCCTCTCGCCTTTGCCGTGGTGGTGCCGGAACTGCCTGCACGGAGAAGTGCACAGAGAAGTCCTTGCTTCGCGGGCACCAGGAGGCAGCAAATACGCAATAAAGATGCAAAGCCAAAGAGAAGATATATCCTGACCGTTGCTTTGCCTCCTGTGGCTGTTGCTTAGCTGGGGAAGTATCAAAATGTACCACCATGTTCTTGTTCTTAATTGCAGCAGCTTCTTCCTTCTGAGGCTGCAGAGTTTTGCTGGCTCACCCCGTCCCTTTCCTTCACCTCCAGGCAAAACCTGACATTTGCTTTCACCCGCAGCACGAGATGCAGCTGGATTCTGAAAAGAGCCTTGTGCCGTGGTGCCAGGGCTGGAAACTCTGCAGGAAAGTAATAGCTCTCCTGGCTCCTGCATGGACACAGAGCTTGCTTCTGGGGGTAGAAAATACAGTGGCTGTTGTGTCACTCAGTGCCTTAAAATTTGGTCTCACACGGGATCTGTGATTTACTCCTAGGAATGCAAGAACGGCTGCGCTGGACCGGGTGAGACCCCATAAGCCAGCTCATCTCTGCAACGGGCATAGATCAAGCGCCCTTACTCCAAAGCCTCCTGCGAGTGGGTGCTTGCAAACTGGCTGAAGAGACCTTTCTGGTCTGAGCAGACAAATATCAATGCCATCCTCAGAAGCACTGGAGGGGGCAATCGCAGATGAGAAGCTCTCAAATTAAGTCAAGGGATAGGAGTCTGTGCGATGGAATCACCACGGCCAGCAAAACACGGGTGCAGCGGGTCCCTGTGGCAAAATCACCTTCCCGCAATGGTCACATCCTTAATGCAACATATAGTCATTTCTGGAGGACATTGACACCAGGGCCTAGCAGAAAAATGTGAGCACTCAGCAATTAATTCTCTCTGCTACATGCAAAAAGCGTTTTTCCTTCCTCCCCACACCAAAGAATCACCCAGTTATAGTGAAAAGCCAAAAGGGCAAGTCTAACCCTGGATGGCAAAACAGGATTCTCAAGAGATTGCCATGGAGAAGAGCATGCTCATCTCCAGCAGAATGGACTCACTCACACCACCAGATTATTTTCTTCAAAACTTCCTCTGAAGCGATATAAATTTTGGTACAACAGGCATAGTCCCTTCAAAAATGCTGCAGCAGATTAGAGGTATGAATTACCTGCACAGCAGATCTTTGATATGACATAGCTCTTCCGTATGCCAAAGAAAGGTATAACCAACACCCGTCAGTCAGAAGTTAATGAAGCCATATTTATATGGGAAATGAAAAGGGCTTTTAACATGTTTTTTAAATGGAAAAGGAGATTCACTTTCTGAGCAGGTTGCTGCGGGGTGGGTGGGGATATTGCAGCACAGGTTCTGTTCACCGAGACGCCTCCAGCCACAGGTGCTCCAGTTTCCCCATCAGTCGCTGCACTTGGCGGAGGGCTGTCACCCCCACGTCTGGTGCAGAAGGTCACCGAGAGGTGCACTGCCCTTCCAGCCTTGCAGCCTCTTCCCTTGCTGTCCAACAAAATCCGCTGTGGATATTTTGCTGCTTGGCTGGATTTGAAAGCGATGCAGCAAAGCAGCTATGCCCCCCGAAACTTCACAATAAATCAGCTTTTATTGCTTGTCCAGTGTCCCTGCGTTGTGTCATACCCTGTTGGACAGACCTCGGAGGTGTCAGGGCTGACAAGGTTGAGACAGATTGTCTAGGGCGCTCCTCTGGCACACGGTTAGACTGAGTCCTACAAGTTGGTACGGGAATAGATATAACTAAGCCATTCCACTTGCACAGCAAAATTCAGCATCATGACATCATGACCATCCTCTCCAGAAACGGCCATGGTCGCTTGATAATCAGCGAGCAGACCATCCAGACATACGCGTTTCAACTGGATGGCTAGAAACATGGTACTGGATGCACGTGATCCGATGCTTGCCGTATTTCTGGGTAGGAAAGAGCTTGTCATTGGTAAGGCAAAGAAGCAGGTGTGAAAGCCAAGTGGCTGACCTCCCTAAATTTGTAGGCAGGCAGCACTGTAAGTTCAGCTTGACTTTTAAGGTTGTTTCTGGACCACTGCTGAAATCTAGGATTTACAAAAGGAGGTGGCTACACTGAGTTTGGTTCTTGTATTTATTTTGAGGCGCATTTTTAAGGAGGCTTTCTCTTCTGGAAGGGCTGACCGTGCAGCAGAAGCCGTACAGTGTTGCGGGCGATATGAGCTTTTGTGCTCCAGGTCCAGGTGCTGGGCTGGGATCCCTGGGGGGCGATCAGGACTTTGGTGATTGGGGTCTCCACCTGCATGGAGAAAAGGCATTTCCAGCCAAGATGGGGAGTCACAAACCTGGACGAGAAGCTGCAAGTGCAGCTTCTAGTGAGAAGAAACCATCGTGGCCTGCGGGACCGCTCCTCCACATGGCTCTTGGTACCAACAGGCAGGTCTAAATAAATCACTGGTGATCTGAAGGGCATTGACCTGGCAGATTCTTTTTCCTGCAGGAGGCCCTAGTTCAGGTCCTGGGTCCCTCTCTGAAACACCTACAGCAGTTACACACCTGAGATCTCTGGGTACTTGCAGTTCACGGCGCTGTGAGGTTTGCTCTGAGCAGAGGATCAAGGTCTTCCTCCATCTCTCTCTCTAGGGAGGTACCTTAACAGCTATCGACTCAGTAAAGCACCAAATGAACTAAACGGCAGTGCTGTGACATATTGGTTATTCCTCTATTTACTGTTTGGAACTTGAGCAATGCCAGCCGCAAACAGCAGGATTGAAATAACGTTTGCTGGCTCCCCAAGCTCCCTGCAGCATATGCAAAAGCCCTGAGGACCGAATCCTATCTTTTTCCTAATTTATATTAGGAAAAAATTATATTTCCTCCTCCCCATGAAAATTATTATGCTTCCAACCAAGAGCTGAGCACGGCTCTAGGGATCCCATCGGAACGGCTGAGTCCGTGGCCAGAGTTAAGTGGGATGGAAATGCGCAAACTCTTTAGGATTCTGCCCAAACTCTCCCATCGTGTAATTCAGCTTGGCAGCACAGGATAATACAAGTTTCTTTAACTTGATGAATGTCTTAGATCATCTGCAGGCTAAACAGATGCTGTGCTGAATAAATACACCTATAACTTATTCATTGTAGTGTGCTGAATGACATCCTTAGTGCAGCTAGGGAGGAGGAAAGCAGAGACACTTACCATAACACGCTGCTTGAAGAGGACTAATATTGATGTTGGATATTGCATCCAGAAAAAAAAAAGCTAATATGCACCTAAGCTTCTAGGCCCATTACTTTCTTTTTTTTTTTTGAGTATTTCAGCCTTATGTCCACAGCACAACACCCCGCTGGAGTAAATCACTCCAGGAGGCGGAATTGAAACCTAAAGGTGCAGTGAAGAGCAACTCAAATCTATGACTCTCTTATCATCGCTGAGGTCTTTGCAATGCGCTGGGTTTGTCTTCCCAACACAGATGGGGTAGAGATGCTGTCACCTCCACCTTACAGAGTTGGCTCAAAGGTGCTTGAAACTAATACCAAATTTATTTAAGCTTCAGTCTGTCTGGATTCCCTTAGAAATTTTGCACCCAAATGCTTTAAAGGATTAGCACTGAGTGACCTGCTGCAGCTGGGTGGGAACTGAGCTTTCATTGCTAGACGAGTTGGAGGGTAAAATCATCGGTGCTGGAGCCATACCTCTGCAGGAGCTTTGCAGGGATTGAAAATCCAATTTCAAGTTATTCAGCCACTGTGAAACCTTTAATGCTTGCAAAATTCCAGGTAAAAAAAAAAAAAAAAGAAAGAAAGAAACAAGAACAACACACCATCAGCTTCTCTACTGGTGTGACAGGATAAACATATCCAGCAAGGTAAAGAAATCAGGTATGTGTCTGAGAGGCCACAGAGCACAAGCATGTCAAAAAGACTCAGAAACTCACTTTTGGCATTGATCTCCAACAATTCCCCCGGGATTAGAGAAGCTTTTCCCCATCCTTGAACCACAAGCAGTGGCACAGACATGCTCGCAGGGTGCAGGGGAGGTGGGAATGCATTTTGCTCCAGGACAGAATAGCCCACTCTGTAAGAGTGGACACAGATTTCAGTTTTGAGGGGTAGATTTTCAGCTGCAGGAGCAAAGCAGAACAGTAATGACTCACTGTGCCCGACAGCACAGCAAATACAATGGGCTGGGCCAGAAGAGACACGACCCAGGGGAGTCAGTTTGAGCTGTCCAACCAGTAAGGTTGGGCTTGTTGGAAATATCATGGGCTTGCTTTTGAAAAACATTGGTTCACCTGAATGTTTTGTCCAGCTTTGCATCTGACACCAAGAGTGAGTCTACCTGGAAGCTAAGGACCACGTTTCTGCACAGCAAGGCCAGGCTTTTTGGGAGAGTTCAGGAGCAGCTGCCAAGTCTAGGAGCTTCAAGCTCGCTAGGAGCTTCTAGCTTGGAAGCGGTTTCTGGTTTGGAGTGAAACTCCAAAATAAAAGTTCTCCACTTCCCAAAGAGCATCCCCATTGCAGCCAGCCCAACTAAATGATGTCAGCCTGGATTTTGGCTCTGCATGGCCCTTTTTGCATTGAAATAGCTCCTCTGTTGCTGGATGACAGGCAGAAGGTTAAACCTGACCTATGCATCTCTACTTCTCTCCGCCACGTTGGACTGGACCTCTGTAGTGGCTGATCTGAGCTATCATGGTGACTCCCGCACATCCATCTCCAGACCAAACCAAGGAGGACACCATTCTCTTGAAGCAGGAGAACCTGGGCTGCAATTTTCCACTTGGGAATTTCTGACTGGTTGCGCCATGCAGCAGAAGGACAACGGGGAAGACCGTTGTTCTCCACCTTGGTTCGTTCATAGAGTTTGAAGACGATTTGTTATAGCTATGCCTGCAAACCAGCATGGAGGCGCCTTGTCCGTGCCCTCAGCTACCCAGCCAGGAGGGTCAACCTGGCTGTGCCTTGTCCCACAGCATCCCACAGACCGTGATGGATCCTTTCATTCCCACCAAGACATTTAACAGCCTTGTACAGCCTGGAAAGACAGGGGGAAATCCTTTTACATACAGGTTAAGTAATTCAGGATTTGGTTCTGAAGCTCTGCTTTTAACGGGACATTGGATTCTTGCCTCGTTTGCACTGGAGTTAGCAGCATTAGCATGGATAATTCAGAGTCCTGCTGTGCTGGCTGCTTGTCACGTCTACACATTTCTCACAGGTGTTTTCGTTTCCACTCTAGCCCATTGCACTGTCTCGCTGTGAAAAATGGGATGTTGGTTTTGGGTTCAAATCACCTGATCCTAAGGACACCCCAAGAGCTTGTAGTTTGAGGTCTATTCTCTCTCTTTGAGTTCAGCTCCCTTTGGGACCATCTTTCTGCAGAGTTTTGCTGGCTCTCAGCCCTAAATTACCCTACAGCGATGGTCTCTGGGCTGATTGCAAAGCTTGGGATAACGTGGAGTGGCTCAGCCTTGAGCAGCCAAGTCCAGACCTGAGCTTCTGAGGCTTGGATCTGCTCCTGTCTCTGCTAACTGCACTAACTGAGACTTTGTCAGGAAGCATGAGAACCCGGGCAGCAAATAATCCACCACTGCATGGAAAATGCTCAGCTGGGACCTTAGTTTGATTTTCAACCTTCAGGTACTTGAAGGTAGAAACCAAAAACACCCTCAGCGCAACGCGATGTCCATCATTCCCATCTCGCGCTGCCGCGAGCCAGGTCCGTGTCCCAACCTGCAAGTCTTTTTAGCTTCGTCATGGTGTTAATGAAGACGACCATCTTGGCTAGGCTGCCTTTTGTGTACTCCTCAGGCATCTCCGATTCCTATCTCACCACCTGGGTGCTTGACAAATCCCTGTGTGTTCTTTGAAGTTTGATGGAAGACTTGTGCAGAAATCTCAGCCGTATCTTCAGCTTCTGCTGGCAATACCTGGACCCTGAAGAAAGGTTTGGTCTCTGCTGGACCTGCAGAGAAGGGGTTCACTGTAATCTTTTCCTCCTTGCAGGCTCAGACAGTTTTTCTGCTTCATTTTTGTGATCTGTCCATGCATTTCCCTTCTCCTCTGCTGTCACATCTGTACACCAATTACACCCAGGCTGCTGTAAGCAGTGTTCATAACTGCCAAAACCAAAGCAGGCTTCCTCTAGGAAAACAAAAGTCATTAAAATTAATAACCTGCCAGGAACTCATGATACAGTGAATCAGCATTTCAACCCAGATCTCGCTAGGCTCTCTGCAGCCTGGCCTCATAGGGCTTGGAAGCTGGAAGAAACAAGTTTCAAATAATGGTGCGTTCATGCTTGTATTTTAATTATATCCACATGCAGACGCCATCTGACATTTTATGAGCATTTCTCTTAAAGGCACGAGTTTGGGATAACCACAAAATCCAAGGGAGGCAGCAAGTGAATTACACACTTTACTCCAGCAAGGTGTAATTACACCTATTTATTCCACATGCACATGTGTTTAATGCTCTTTGTCCATCCAATCCATCCATCCATCCATCCATCCATCCATCCACCCACTCAGATACAAATCATGTTTGAACACGATTTCAAGACCCTGCCTCTCTCTTTATTAGAGACAGCTCACCCCAGCCTAGTAAATCCTGTGTAAAGGCAATGGGAGGAAAGCCAGCCCTGAACTGGCTGGAACAAGCTCCCAGACAGCTGCTCCGTAAATCAGGGGACTTGCATGATCCTATAAATCATGACTCTGATTAGGGTCAGAGGGTGCACGTGCTACTCAAAGTAATGCCCAGGACCGCTCGGATCGCTGGGCTCCCGTGGGAAGAAAGCCAGCGTTTCTCTGCACAGCAAATTGCAAATTACTGGGCTCTGCAAAGTCCTTGGCTCAGAGGAGTCCAGCACTGAACAAAATAAATCCTGGTCTTTTAGGGATTCTGCTTTCACCTGATCTAGATGTCTGTCTCTAGAGGAGGAAGAAAAAGAGTTGCATTGCCAGATTTAATATCTTATAATGGCTCCACTTGGAAGCTGCTCAGAGCTTTGCAATGTCCCAAGCAATCCTGGTGGAGACAGATTAGCAGTCAGAGTGCAGGTGAAGGGGGTCAGCCATGCAAAAGAAAAGTAGTTTACCCACATTTCTGAGGCCCAGTAATTACGCAGAGCCATAAACTATAATAGCTGCCACGCTAGTATTGGCCACCTGAGTCTCTGCAGGCTTGACACGCAGCAAGCCACCGACACGTGGCCCCCTTGTCTGTCAGATAAAAATCACTTAGTTGAAGCCAAGGAAATTGGAATATTACAAGATTAAGCCAACTTCAGTCATGCCTTTATCTGCCCAGCAAATAAACATGGCATCGTTTTCGTGTCACTGTTTCTCCATAAGGCACCAAACACATCTGTGAACGTTGCCCATCTGAAGGCACAGGATGGGTGCAGACACAACCCGGGAGGACGCAGACAACCAGAGATGCTGATGTTCCAGCGGAGAAGGGAATACGCAGCGGGACTTGATTTGTTTGCACAAACACTGAGCAGGCACAGCTGGCGCAGGTGTGTTTCTGGTTATACTCATCTGCGGGGTTATCCTTGGGCCAGGCTTCATAGGCTACATGGGAACCAGGAACGTGCTGCCTGTTTAATATCTTTATTTTCTTGTTTGTTCAACACTCGACCAGGAAGACCTGAGATTCTCTACATTTAACGTTGGGCAGGTTACATTCTGCAGTGTAATTTCATTAACTTCTCTGGGTACGTGGAGCACAAATTTGATCGGTTCAAAGCTGTACTCTGTTCGCCAACCACACAAACAAGGAGGGAAAAATCAATCCATAACAGCAGCAGTGATTTTGCTGCAGCTGAGTGCAAACTGACACAAACAGCCTCTTAATTAGCTAGAGAGAGAATGAAATCACTTGGTCATGGAAGCATGCACATGTACACACACAGACTTATACACGAGTCCTCTTTAGGAAGGTCTGCCCAGGGCCACCAGTGAAAAACATGGGGTATCCTATAGATCTGCTTTATAGCGGGCTAATAATTTTGGCGGAAGAAATATGTGTAGGGGCCCTAGATGGAGTTTAACCTCTTCCAGTGCTTCCTAGGAGCAGTCACTGATGCTCTGATCTTTACTGAGCATGTGAGACCAAGCCAGAGATTTGCAGAGGACCTGAGAGCAGCAGGAACTTCATCCAGGGTATCAGGACCTGCCTTGCTTGCATAATACCCTCCCTCCTCAGGCTTTCATTTTTTCTGCTTGTAGCTTAGTTTCTGCAGCCTCATGAGACAGCATCATATCCCTGCACATCTGAGCTGTAGCCTAGTTGGTCCCACCTTGCCCTTTTTCCTCTCCTCTTAACCGGTCTCTTCCAGCCAAGCCCATCTGGCAGCTGTGTAAGCTGTTAGCTGGTGGAGACAGCTCTGCCCCATACCCTCTAACCACTGCCCAGCAGCTTTTATATTGACATATATGACAATAAATTTACACGTCAACTCTAAGATGAAAGCCGAAATCCCCTACAACTGTGTGGGTCAATCCCACAGGTGCAGCTTCCAGGCTTCTTGCACCCAACCCTTGTAAAAAACACACTCCACAACCCCAGCAGGGTGGCTCAGTGCAGCAGTGCATGAACAGTGCAGACGATGACATGGGCAGACATTTCGCTTCAGAAAAGCTTTGCAAAGCCAGCAGGCACCTTACACCTCTCCCAATCCATGGGGCTGGGCTGGGAAAGGCCGGGCTGCTGCCTCTGGGGATGGGCACATCCCATGCCAGGTCCTGCTCGCACGGGGGATGTCCCATAGTGATGCACAGCTCTTAGCTCTGCATGTTGGGGGAGGCTGTCGAACCCTGCAAATACAATTAGAGTCCTGGACAACAAGCAGAAATTCTTGCCACAGACAATATATTAATTTTCTGTTTAAGGTTAAGCATTGAAAAACTGGACTCATGGATGGATGTGGCATCCATCGTGGCAGATGAGAAGGCAGAGCAGAGGCAGTGACAGGGACGTTATTCTTAATTTAACGTGTCGCATGAAGAGTTACTACGCACGACAACATAGTGGCATCACACAGCAATAATCTCTTGTGACAGACATTGCAGGGTGGTATATCGTGACATTAAGAAAGAATTGGCTGACTCAAGAGAAGAGCCAACGGGGCTTCCAGCTCCATTTTGCCACTTCAGAGATCACTGGTGAGAAAATGAGAAAAGCAATGGTTGCACACAGCTTGAAAAGCAGGGAAACATCTAGCCAAGCTCATCACACCCCATAACTCCTGGGGGCAAACTTCTACCATAGCACCAAGCTTGTCCAGTTAGTCCATCACCTCCGGCATGGCTCACCCTGTACCTGCTCTCCTGCCCCATCCGAGCATCCTGTATAGGGGAGTTAAAATCATCACACCTCTAATTTTCTACTGCCAATTTCAAGAAACTCTTGATCTGGGTGCCAGCTCTTAGAGGGCAATGAAGACTCCCCGTTTATGATCACGATGAGCTCAGATGCTCCCAGCTGCAACAGGACGTCTGCCTATGGCCAGAAAAAATCACGGGGTAGAGGAGCTGCTGCACCAGCCCAGGTCCATGGCTGTTGCTGTCGGTACCTCTGTCAGGTGCTTCACAAGAAGGGACAAGGTGCCTCTGCTGTTTGTCTGGTGGTAAGCCAGGAGTTTTTACATCATCTTCCTTCTTGCTCAGCTTTGTGGAGCACTTAATCATTGGCCACCATTGGGAGGGAGACTAAATCCTGGAAGGACAGATCAGTGGTGATGACAAGCTGAGCCTAAGTAAAGCTCACTATTAAAAGCCCTTCTTGTCTTGAGGGACTTTAGCAACGTGCCTTATGGCATTTCACCAGAAGGGAGTCCCAAAGCACTCTGTAGGAATCTGCTCCATCACCGGTGTTTTGAAAACTGCTCCGTAAATCATGAAAATGCAACCTCCTCCTGGGAAAGGGGGAATTTGGTAACCAGCCAAAAAGCTGTTACACAGTCATTCACGCTCACGATGAAGAGTACTGTGTCTAAATGAAGACACAGATGCAATTTATATCAAAGGTTTTCAGGACCTGAAGTCCAAATATAACATCTTAAATCAGTAAACTGGAGTCCCTGTGGTCTTCCAGGCTGAGATCTGATATTCCTCAATAACTTCAGCGAGACTCAGGTTATTCCAACGTGGACAGTGTTAATCACGAGGTCTGTGTTGCAGGGTGTGAGAGGAAGAGGAAGGATGGTGGTACAGAAACTGCTTCCCGGGTGGACAATGCATCACTCATCGCAGATGCCTCACTATACATGTCGACAGCACAGTCGAGTGGATGGGTGTTTTTATAAGACAAGAATTGCATGACAGGAAAAACTGGCATAAATGAGCAATTTTTAAGGAGAAGGCTTTTAGCAGGGTTTGTGGATGAAGGAGTGGGTGCATGCACAATCTGTACGTCCCACGCAGAGAAAGGACAGTGTCTGGTCCAGAGCCCCTGGAGGTGGCCAGCTCTTAAAAATATCAGTAGTCCCCGAGGTTTTAGGTGACGGGATGCCTTCAGATCCCTCTGATATTACTCACAGCCCAGGTCTTGGCCTCCACAGCTACTTGCTTCTTTAGGCAGAAAGGGAGCAAACTGTGATGGGCTGCACTTCATCACTGCCAGTTGTTAGGTCTGATCTAACAGGGGATGGAGGAGAAGAACAGGCAAGGGAGGGATTCCCGGAGGACCTGCCTCTTTGCCAAAAGCACCACAGGACCATAGAAGAAATAAAATCTCCCTGCGAGGCTGGAGAAGTTTTTCAAATTTATTGTTTGGAGAGGAGAAAAACTTATATTGTTTGGTTTGACTCCCGCCAGGACCATCTGGGATGTGAGCACGCCGCCCTGAACCACCACACGCTTTGCATCACCAGTGCCCACGGCTTTGCGAGATGCTCTGGTTACTTTGGAGACAGGTTGTTCCCGTGAGGCTAAAAGCACCGGTGAACTGGGACAGCAGCGGAGCAGCCTGCACCTATGCTTCAGAGCAAAAAATAATCTGAAACAGGCACAGGCCTGACAGGGCACGGGAGAGGGAAATGAAAAGGAAAAATGGCTTTTCCAGAAAGCAAACGGAGGTGGGCAGCGCTCTGCTTTCCCAAAGGACTCTTGAAAATGTCTCGCATACGGCACCTACTCTCCCGCAGGGTTATTTCTTATCAATTTAAAAGAAAAACTCCTCCCCAACACCTTTTTTTCCCCTTTGCTCCTTCCCATCCCTCAAAGCCCCTGTGCAATTTTGCTGGATTTGCAGCATCTTGTTCGCTGCTGTACAAGGAGGTCTGAGTGAGTGTGCAGTTCCTGGGCAGATTTAGTAAGGACCAGCTATTTGTCATCCTCCTGGCTCTTCTGAAACGCAGACAAACCCACCCTCCGGTCAGGTTGATTTGTGGCCTTTTATGTTGCATTTTGGTACATGTCATTCTGTGTATTTTTGCATGAACAAGAGCAATCTTAAAGAAGCATTAAATAATGAATTGCCTTAAGTAATAGCCCTGCTGATACTACTAATGAGTAGAAATCCTGTCATCTTTGGTTAGAAGTACAATAATACATGGTTTACTTGTGGATATTTTAAGCATGCATCAGCAAAACATCTGGAAGTTTAACTTAGTGATTAAATAAACTGCTGTGTATCTTTTAGGGTGATAGTTTTAGAGTTACTGTTTTGGTAAATAATGCACAGACACAAAATAACGTTACATAAATATACGTACTTAATCCTTCTTCTGTTTTTTATGCCTCTTCACTAGCTGGCATCTGCAAAAGCAAAAGTGCATTTTTTTATTCTCCCATTAATAACAGAGCATAAAACATAAAGGAAAAATAACTCCAGTTACCAGCTGGGTACAGAGGGACTGATGCCAGTGTGGAATCTGGGTCGATTTACGTATACTGACAGATTAATTGGCTTGATAATGATTCACTGAAATCAGGGAGAACTGGAGATGTCACGCTTCCCATCCTCCTCCCTCTACACGAGAGCCAAGGGTTCTTCTGCTCACTTTGCTCGGATGCTTTCTGGGGTTGTCCCACCAGCTTTGGAGAAATGAGGGGGGTTCATACCACCTTCTGAGCACATATTGCCTGGTTTCTCCCCAAGCCCGTTAGATCCAGGAGTGCTGGTGCCTTCAACAGCAAGCCCCCTTCTGAATTGCAGAGAATAAATGCTGGCTGCAATTATAAAAAGAAAATAGCCCAGGAAACAAGTGAAGGAACTGTGAAATGAAAGTTAGTTTTATTTTTTTTTGATTTACATTTGCACAGGCCAAAAAAAAAAATAAATTGTGTCTGGTTAAGAAGATGTAAGCAAAGATCCATCACAGAGCCACCGTCATTAACTTGTGATGTTGAAATGCAGTTCGGATGATGACGGTAGCAAGATAAGTGGAACACAAATAATAACGTGCCCTATAAATAATCTGCAGGAAGCCCTGCTTCCCCACCTCCACGGGAGCTGCAGAGGGGAGACCTGCGCTGTCAGCATTAATCAAACCAAAGAACCAGGGAGACTGGTCTGGCTGGTGGAGACATTGCCTTGCGGTCCAGCAGATGCCAACCCTGGCCATTGTCCAGGGGCACATGTGGATGCCAGGTGGATTTGGGCGAGTAGGGCATGGACAGGAGGTACAGGGGTGAGGGCGACAGCCCCCATGGCTCCTCTTCCCCATCCTGAGTAAATCACGGGGCTTTTATGGAAAACAAGTGCTGACAACTTCCTAACACAGTGTGACTTGCCACCACATTGATGGGGAACCACAGGAAAAATGAAACAAATCAGGAGCCTCTGGACTTCCAAGCTGGTGTCTGGGATCTTCAGTTAATTCACGTGAAATGGAGTGGGTTTTCCTTCAGGTCTCTAGGCTTTGGCTGAGTGTCTGATTTCTTTTTATGGTGGAGATCTACCACATTTGCCTTCTGCTTCCCCTGGGGTGCTGGAGGACAGGGGTGTGAGGACTGGTCCCAGCAGGGCTTAGCGGTGGGCCCTTAGCTGGGCCCTGCAAGGAGACCCAAGGTGAGGAGGCAGAAAGGTGCACGCAAGACATGGGGATTTCTTCTTCTGCAGTGACGGTAGATATTGGCCCTTGGGCACCACTCAGCTGAAAATTTCCAGTCTTTACTGCATTGTTTCCAATGTATTCATTCCTTACTGCATGGGGGTTTTTGTCCATGTGGAGCAACATCTTCTTCAATTTATTTCTGTGACCTTTAGATACCAGAGATCCCCAACCACCTCCCCAGTCCCAATTCTGAGGTGCCTCCCACAACCGATTTTCCCATGACCATCATGACAAAAGATCCCTGGCCTTCTTCCCCATGCAATCATGCCTCCAAAAAAATCAACCCACCTTTTTAATTTCCTTTGATGCCAGCTCCACAGATTTCATTTTCTCAGAGAGATCAATATCCAAATGTCTGTGTGATTATTGCGGCTTCACGAGCCTACAGCTGGAGGTCACCTCCAGGCTTGTTCATAAATAAATCATAAAAATGTTATTATTTGTATAGTGTCAACAGTGTGATAAGTGCAACATAAGGCAAATTCACTGTGGCAGCCAACTTCCAATCTGTTTGCTTCCTGCAGATTTCTGATCCAGCTAAATGGAGCACTCTCTGCGCAATTGCTCAGCTCCTCTGAGAAGCGAGATTTAACCCCCTTGCAGTCAGTGGGGTCTCACCCCTTGTGTCTCATCGCCCATGTGAACGGCCTGGGAGCACCTTTGCAATCTCATTTTCCCCCCTTCAACCATCCAACCTGAGTAATGATGTCTACGATCACGGCATTTGCCTGGCTCATAGACCAGCACACTGCAGCCATGAGGATGGGCCAGTGATGGGAATGAGGGTTAGAAATAGCTTGAGACAGGGAGTGGTTTTCCATTTCTTGCTGATCTTCTAAGAATTGAAGGCTCCAGGGAGTTTCTTGCCTCTAGCATTGTATGGGAATGCCCAAATGCTCCGAGTCTGAACAGGCAGTGGAGCAAGCCTGGAGAGCTGGGGTCATCACAAATGTCACGGCAAATAGAGGCTCCAATTAGGCAAAGCCTCAGCTGGCCAATTAGACAGACACTTCCAAGGAGTTTTTCCCACTGAATAAGTTATTTCTGCTATTGGGACAGTCTCCTGTGAGAGATAACGGCAGCAGATTCGTTATTTTAATTGCTTCATTTAGTCTGTGTAAATACTATCAGAAAGTGACCTTTAGCATCTACCAGCATGGTATGAAATCCTTCCCTGCGCAAAAACCTGTTTCACAGAGCCTCTGAACCGTTTACCTTCATATAAATGACCCAGGAGATATTTCACTCTGAAAGGGCAAACCAGGCACTTTGAAATAACTCGCAAGCCAGTGCGCAATTTAGCTAGAGAGTCAGTCGTGCTTCTCCTCCGAGGTGGGTTTGCACCAAGCAAGGATGAACCCAAAGAGTGGCTGCAGCCTGGACTTCACAACTCCGGCATCTCCCATGAGCAGAGCTGTGGAATAGCCCAGTGGAGCACACGCTCCAAGTCCCAGTCAACTAATATTGAGAGCTGTTCTTCCTCCGTGCATTTGAAGGCAGCAAGTGCTGATCTGAAGGCACCGGGACTCGCAAGCTCCAGCAAGAGGAGAACATCTCAGGAGCAGAGTTTGCTTCGGTCCTGTCGGCTTTGGAGGAAGGGCGAGTCTGTGCAGAGAAACTGTGCCTGTGGTGGCCTTGCTCTCCGTTTGGAGGAATATAAAAAGCAGCCTGTATCTGCAGGATACGAGGCAAATCCTTTAGATCCGTATTTTGTACAGCTAGTAGTTTTTATTGGACCAGGTTGAAATATTTGCTGATGCAAATGAGAGGTAAGTTTCCCTGAGACTGAAGATTTAATTAAAACCCAGCTTGAAAAAAGAATATAAATAGCTTACAAGTGTTTTAAAGGTATCCAAACAGGACATTTTAACATTCAGGAGTGAAGCCTTTTCATTTTTCATTTCAGAAGGGCTTTTCATTTCAGTGTCTTACATACTGACAAAGAAAAGAGTCAAAATAGAAACAGCATTTTGATTGACCAGAAGGTTTGGGGGATTTTCAGTGGTACTCTCCAGGAGAGGTTGCAATGTTTTCTCTGACTCAGAGCAAAAACCTGATTTGGAAGTGTGGCATTTTTTTATGCTGAAATTGTGCCCTCCCTGTAACCCACCGGTGATGAGAGATGATTTGCATACTGGGCTTGAGCAAAACACGGCAGAGGAACACCACCCAGTCATTTAGGGCAGGATGCAAAGAGTATTTCATCTAATCAAGACAATGACGTGCTGGGAAGTGGGCTGGAAAATCGGGCTTCTCATCTCCAGCTTTTGGAAACAACGCGGAGATCTGTCAGCACTGTCAAGCCGCCGAGCCCCCAGCTTCATCCAGAAGCAGTGCATCCCACCACGTCCCCTAATGCAACACCGAAGCGATGGTCCTGTACAGGCTCAGGGGACACAGTGCAAAAAATCTGGTATCCCAGCCTGGGTTAATGGGGACACGCTTGGAACAACCAGTTTCCTTCCCTCTTCTCTCCACAGACGTGCTCCTAAAGCTGTTGGCAGCCACAAGACGGTCCCTATGTATTTTCTTCGTAGAAGACTGAGCTGGAAATAAAACTGATTCTACAGCCTCAACATTTTTGTGAACAATCTTGATGCTACCTGCATTGCAGTTCTGCAAATTAATCTTGCGGATGCTCACACACACACAGAGTCAGTATCGGTACAGCCAGTACATGAAAACAAACCCACCGTGCAGACAGCCTGAGTCACCGCTGGTAGGAAGGGAGGCTGGTGGGGGGGGAAATACAGCCAGAGAGATCGATATGCTTGAGTCGGTGTATCAAAAGCATGGGAGAAAATCCCGTCAATAAGATATAAATCAACCCACAAAGCACCTTTACCTCCTTCCCTCCTCAAACATTTGATCAGTGAATATAAAAGTACACAAAGGCCATGGAAAGAAAAGCAGCTGTAAAAGGTGGTTGGCATCTCTGTGTGGTTGTTAACAGGGAACAGGAGAAGCAGAGAAAGCCGCAATGGGGGAAGAAAACAGGGACGTATGTCAAAGGGCCTTTGGATAAAAGAGAACCTCGCGAGCATCCGTGATAACGAAGAATTACAGTTCACACTTGCAGGGACAGATACCTGTGGATGTGAGCAGGCACCTTCGTCACTTGTGCTTCAGCTTTGTGCCTCCCGTTCACCAGGGACGTGATCTTTCCAACATGTGGGGTGCCACAAAGGGGCCACAAACCTGGGGGCTGTGAAATTCAAGGAGGGCAGGGAAGAAAAAAGCAAGATGTCTGTCTTCTGGTCAAAAGGAACTCTCCTTCAGCATTTCTGCCACCTCCTCTTCGCGATCACCCAAGAGAGAATGGCTGGGTTGAAATCTGCCTGTCAAATGTGCCCTGCCTATGGAGACACTCGCAGCCAACACAAATTAAAATTCAATTGTTTTCCATTGTTGATGCTGCTCATCTGCTGCTTGGCACGTCGTTCAGCAGGGACAGCGAAAAGGCTCAAAACAAGAGTCTTTGAGCCTTGTTGCCTCTTCATCAGTGCTACCAGGAGGCTTTCAGCCATGGACATGACTCTGTTTGGATTAGGTTTAACGTGGAGGAGAGCCTTTGGACATGGCAAACAATATGTGCATCCACCGAGACCAGAGGAAGAACGATCTGAGGAGAAACAGGCAGCAAAGAAGGAGTCCTGAAAGATTCAGTCCTGAAAGATGAGGAAGAAATATCAAAAGTGATAAAGAAGCAAAAAGCTGACGAGCTGGGTGACATATTTGGGTGAAAACCACAGCAACAATCCCTGTCTGTATGTCAGGCATCAGACACTCTCAAAGTGATAAAAAAGGGATTGAAATGGAATTTGAACCAAGTAATTGCATATTTTATCTCCTGTTTTCAGTCTTGTTAGTTCAAAAGGAAAAAAACCCACCGAAAAGCAACAACAACCTCCTTTGTCTTACCGTGCTAAATATATTGCCTTCCCAAATCAATGAAAATGAAATTCCTCTTTCTCCTTCAGCCCTCTACCAGCTATTTTGTCTCCTGTGCAAGAAAGGGCTGTGAATACATTAACATATAGATGCACCTGATCACTGCCCGAGTTAAAGACAAGGAGCTTTCTCCGGAGCAGGCTGCGTGGTGCAGCTGGAGCAATTATCACTTCACCAGTCCTGGAGACAGTAAAATTGGTCCGGGACATAAAAAAAGGAGAAGGAAAAAAAGAGATTCGTGTCTTCGATTTAACTAGGTGATGGCTCTCAGTTAACACAGAATAAAGGTTTCTTGCGATTTCAGCTTTATCCTCCACACTTCTCCAATGCAGAGAGCGAGCAGATCAGAAGAGACATTCAAGACACACACTTGTTGTTGTCCGGCTGGATTTTGTTCCTCTTCAGTGCTTGGGACTGGAGTACTTATTAGGAGAGGTTGAGGGAGCTGGGGGGGTTTAGCCTGGAGAAGAGGAGGCTGAGGGGAGACCTTATCGCTCTCTGCAAGTGCCTGAAAGGAGGTTGTGGTGAGGTGGGGGTCGGTCTCTTCTCCCAAGGAACAAGCGATAGGACGCGAGGAAATGGCCTCAAGCTGCGCCGGGGAGGTTTAGATTGGAGATTAGGGAAAATGTCTTTAGTGCAAGAGTGGTCAGGGACTGGAAGAGGCTGCCCAGAGAGGTGGTGGAGTCACCATCCCTGGGGGGGTTCAAACACCGTGTAGACGTGGCACTTGGAGACATGGTTTAGGGGACATGGTTGTGTTGGGTTGGCGGTTGGACTTGATGATCCTAGAGGTTTTTTCCAACCTTAATAATAATTCTATGATTCTACTTTTATACTCAGGTACTTAAACAAGAACATCTCCGGTTTGGTTGCATTTTATACAAAGATGTCTCCTATCTGTGGTAGCTTGCTCTTTTCCCCACTGGACTGTCATGGTAGGATCGTGGTTACACCTGTATCACAGATGCTACGCTAAGAGGTATCAGTGCTATGACTGTTTGGGCACTGCTCCAGCAGCTGGGCCCAAAGTTGGAGCCCGTAGCCCATAAAGCAGATTTAATGAAGATCTAAGACTTGGGGTGCAAAGTCAAGTGGACAGGAATGAAACCATCTTTGGCACTCTCCTCTTGTGCATCCTGCCTGGACATTGAACAAGGACATTACCATGTGGAACAGGTCTTTTTGCAAGATCCCTGTGCATTTTCTGCTTGTTTTTTTGTTTGTGGTTTGTTTTTTTTTTTGTGGTTTTTTTTTTTGTTTTGAATGACTTGTTAAGTTGTACCAGGTGAGAAAAACCCACTGCCTTCTTGCAGCCCTTGATGTCTGCAGGCTGCAGGGTTGCTTTAGCGTGGGGGCAAGGCTTACCCCAGGGTCTCTGGTCCACCTGAGACGCTCATCCGTAATGCAGGCACCAGCCTGGCTGCATAAAGGCAGCACAGCTCCCTCCCTTCCCCGCTTTGGGGGAATTTGGCAGCCCGGGTGGGATGCTCATGGCAGTATCTGTCACTGACTCATTGTTTATATCGCTTAAAAGCCAATAAAGCTGCTACGCGGAGGAAAAGCCACCCCACGCACTGCCAGTGCCACGCGGCTCCTGAGCTGCATCCGGAGCCAGAGCCGACGGTGCATCCCCACTGCCAGGGTCGGGGCCATGGGGGCCTTGTCCTGTCCCCCCGTCCCTGCTCCATCCCTTCCCCTCCTTGGGCCAGGAGGGCTTCTTCCATGGCCAGTGGCCCCGAGATGCTTCAGCATCCTCCTCACATCATTGCTGGATGGGGGATTCAGCTTGTAGCCCGCACTAGAGGTTTTCAAGAAAGGAAAACCTGGAAAACCATGAAAATAAGCAATGGTATTTTTACTCTTCCTATACCAACAGAGCTAAAGCTAAGGGAGTTTGCCGATCTGGACAAAAAGAGAGAGGTTTAAAGAAAGACTGAGCAGGAACAACCTCTTTCTTAATGAAAAGGCTTCAGAAATGCTGCAGAATCGGACTAATTAATCAAATTAATTAAATGACTGCGAGATAGATTAGTAGCGTGGCTTGGTGAAAGGAAGGGGAAGAGAAGAGAGACTGGAAATTTTGTGTCCTCATTCTCAAAAGATGTTGTATTTAGTTCCCCATGCCTTCGTTCAGCCAGGCAGGTTTTAAACGTGACCTGCTCAGACCTGCTCAGAAATCTTTGTTGTCATATAGATAGAGCAGCCTATCTTTATTTACCCAGGAATTTCTATAATACGCAAACTCTTTGGGCAAACCCTTCTTTAGGATTTAAGCTTTATTTTTAATGGGCATTTGAATGCAGGCTGGCAAGATACCACCTTGACTTTTCCCTTCCCTTGTGGAAACAAGCAAGGCAGCGCGTCATAGATTAGTTAATTTTCCTTCACAAAGAGGACGTTTACTATTAACTGTCCCTGTGCATATCTTGCACTGCCTGGCAATTAAATATTTAATGCTAAGGTCTTTATGCCGCCCTCTGACTTGCCAAGACCACGAGGATGTGAATGAGGATATTAAATGCAGAGGAAAGAAAAGGCCTGGAGAGGTCAGGGAAGCATCTCAGGAGGAGCCCGGGAGCAGCAATAGCAAAACATTTGTGATGAACAGGTTATTTCCATGGAAATGAGGCGGCCCACTGGAATAGTGAGCAGTTTCATAGCTCGGCTTTACTGGCAAGTGCTCGCCTTGCTGGGGAGGCGGGGATGCACTGAGGCCCGGGGAGCCCTGAGGGACGTGGCGGAGAAACCTCCACACTCAGCTCAATGGCCCCAGTTGATGCTTGATGGCAATTCAGCCACTGTTTTCCTCAGAATCCCTCTACGTGGCAGGGAAAGGCTCCAAGGCAGTTTTTCCTGGCTCTGAAGGTAGAGCAGCCAATGAAGGGATGACCTCTTAGTCTTGCTCAGTCCCCCCCAGCACTTAGAGCATCAGCTTGGACAAGGCTATGCTTAACGGGTTGATACGTACGTGCAAAGTCTAAGGATTGCTTTTCCTATAGGTTTCTGCCCATGGAAGGAATGTTATTAACTTTTTTCCGTTGATCTAATCTGTCTGGTTTTCCCCTCAGTCAGCTGAGCTCATGAGTCACTTGTAACTCAGCAAAGGCTGTCATGGCAAGTCATGCCAACCCAAGCCCAGCTTCAAAACAAACCCGACCCGAACCTCCTCCCAGAGACTTCAACCTCCCTTCATTAAGAGGCTCTTTGCCTCTTCCATTGTCAATTGGAATTGCGGAAAAAAATAATATTTTATTTTTCCCCTCTGTGTCCTGTCGAGTTTCATAAATTATTTGTATAATTTCTGGCTTCTCTGAGCTGAAGCTGTCTCAATTTAAAGCAGTTATTATTCTCTGTGGGCCAGATCTTTGACACATAAAAGAATGGTTCTTGTTGGCTTTATTCACAGATTTTGAGGCTGAAAGGGATCATTGTGTTTGTGTAATTGGACCCCCAGAATAATTCAAGCCATGGGATTTGGCTGAATTAATTTGCATTTCAAACGTGTAGGATTTGAAGATCCTACAAATGGCCATAGTGGATCAACATAAAGCTTCGTTTAGCCCCGGATCCTGGCTGCCCCTGGGTAATAGCAGGGTATTACAGCAAGCGCAGCGCGGTCCTTCCCTGGACACCCCCCTAGCCTGCAGCTCGCCATGGCTCAGCGGATGCCAGGGACAAACTGGATGGTCCTGTCTTTAACAGAGTTGGCTGATTGCTTTCTGAACCCATGAAACATGTTAGCTTCCACATCAGCCTACAGAAAGCAGTCGCACTGGTTGACCCTCCTCTGTGCTGGTTTTGAACCGGCCGACCTGGAATCTCACTTGATGCCCCCAAACTGTTCCACCACAACGGCGTGGGTGGCCGTTCACCTCCTCCGCGTGTCTCTTCTCAGGAGCACAGCCTTCAGGGAAAAAAATGCCGCTCTTGACTTTGATCCTGGAGAAGTCATCACACCTATGTTAAGCTATAGCTGGTGGTCAGAGGAGACAGATTCTTCCTCTCAGCTGCAAACCTGGACTTATTTGTGAAGCCACCCACGGCCCCAACCCTGGAGCAGAGGGGTCTGTCCTGTCCGAGACCTGATGTGGTCTCCTCCTCACCCTGTGTCTGGTCCTGCTCTGCTGCCTCCCTGAGTAGTCACCAGAACATCCATGGGCTCCCCAACTTCTACCCCATTGGTGCAGCTTGTGCTTGCCAGCTGCCATCCCCCTCCCCACTGCCTCCAGAATGTCCTTTCCACAGCCCCTCTAGGCCAAGGGACCTCTTCACTCCGCAGCTTTGATCAAACTGGACAAAATGTGGTGGTGGGACCTGAGGGTCAGCATGGAAACTGCTCCCATCTCCAGGAATGGTACTCAGCTTAGTCTTCCCGCAGTGCATTCACCAAACTCTTGCCCTTCACACCCCTTCCTGCTTCTCATTAGTTTAAACTTCATTATTTTTCTCCTAAAAAGAGAAGGATGAAAGATCCCGTTTCCCTGGCCAGCCCCGCTCTGCACCTGCTTCTCCTGAGGGCAATCACAGACATCAAACAGGACTTCACCAAACCGCCGGCGCCCCAGCAGAACCCCATCTGCAGATCCCCTCTACCACAAGCGCTGTTGCAGCATCGCCAGCTAAGCCAGGACGACCGCCTTCCCCGGGCACAGTTGGGCCGAGTTCATTTCTTCACAGCAATATCCACCTCTCCGCTTTACAACCAGGATAATTCTTTTGAAGGAAATACCTCCAAACATAACAAAACACAAAATGCAAATGGAAGGTGCTCGTAGGACACTTCTGGTTTTCTCCCCACCTTTTCAACCCAGCATCTTCCCTTTCCACTCCTCCATCCTTCTAGGAAAGCTTTTCTTGTCTTTTATGGCTGATGACCAGGTTTAAGGCTGGAAGTGAACGGGAGCGTGGTGAGGAAACCAAATGCCCTGTTGCAGGAATTGCCTGTAAGGCACTGACCTCCGAAGGGGTAACCCCAGGCAGATGTCCATCCTCCTCAGCGCTAAAGGACGTGGCGCTCTGTAGCAAAGGAGAATCCTGCAGCACTGCACCATGCAGCATCTTGGGTTCTATTTCAGGAAATCACTTAGGTACGTGCTTAATTTTAAAGACATGCTTAACTCCTTCCCCTGAGCAGGTTTTCTTTCCCCAGCAAGAGCTGAGGCAAACACCGTCTTCAATTTCCAGGGTATTCATCCGGAATTTTTCATGAGCCCTGAATTCAGTAAAAGTGCTTTTAGACTCTCACCAGCAAACAAGTTTCTTTGGTTAATAAAATATTACTCCGCCTAGAAGGATTCAAGGTATCCTTTGATTTGTGCTCCTTGAGCAGGAAACGAGCTGCCTTGAGTCGTCCTTGAAGGGGAGCAATGGAAGGGGATAGAATAACTTTATACAGCTGCTGGCAATAAATTATTAAAACCTTTATGAATACAACATATTATCTGTCCCAGTGCCTTCAGGCATTTTCTGTTCCTTTTGTGCTTTCAAAGCAATTAATCTTGCAACTGCTCATCACTTTTAGAGCCAGTTTTACAAGTCTGGAGAATGTGTGAAAATCAAAGAAATTGCAGGCAGCAAGCGGCAGATGAGCTCAGGCGGCTGCCCTGCCCACCCGTGTGGGTTTGCAGCATGGGACCATCCTCAGCGGGATGTTTTCTGGGGCTGTGCCTATCGGAAATGCAAGTTCCCCATCCTGAGACTCTCATCCCTTTCTTGGTGAGCTGCTCCTGGCTGTGAGAAAATGCATCTTCCTCGCCAGCCTGTTCCTCCTTCTTATATTAATCACATTACTCCCAGCTCTCTCAACTGTGCGACCCCTGAGTCACTTATTTCTTGTTGGCAGTCCTTGTCTGCTTCGCAAGTGCCAAACAGAAAATTGCGCTGTTTTTTTTCTTTCTTGTCATAACCCCCAAAATCAAAATCTTCATTTATTTCTACGCTTGTCAGGAATGTTTTGCTTGATGTAAAACCACATGGGCCCCTACACAGCACGCAAAGAACTCAGTTCTTTGTAGCCTCCCTGCTTATGCAGTATCTCCCGGTGGGAAACACAGACCAGGGTGCTGCTCTAGAGCCCTGTCCAGGGAGATCCAGACAGAGGCTGGAGCTGAGGGATGCTCTTCTCCATCTCTCTGCTGACATTGGGCAAATTTGTGTGAGTAACGAAAGGATGCTTCAATTTTCTTTTTTCTGGGAGAAGGTCTTGCGGTATCAGCTAGAGCTGTTCCCAGCATCACCTTGGTGAATACTTAAGTGCTTCACACTTGGTTGAACGGCTCGATCAGGACAGACCAGGAAAGAGCTGTGATCCATGTCAAGATACCAGCCAGTCTTGTTATGGCAAGAGAGAAGTGGTTTATATTTAAGCACTGGAGCATGGATTGTAGGGACCCTAAGACTGCCCCTTTAGACTGTAGCATGAGGTTGAAGGCATCCTATAGACCCACAGGGCCAGTCCCAGGGGCAGGTTGGTGCAGCCACCGCTGGCTTTACCACTAAAACAGGGCTTCACCTGTGGCTCCAGCAACCTCTCTGCCCAGATTCGGCAGGGGTTTTTCGCCTGCCAAAAATAACTTGGCTTGTATTTGTAAATAGTCTGAGATTCTAATTTTGGCAAATTTATCCTTGCTGGGAAAGCTTCTCCTTGCTACAGTACAGCTTGTGGAAGCTGGGCTTCTCCAAACGCTGTCACGGTGGGTTGCAAAGCCTCCTCCCAGCAGCATGGGAGGAGAGCCTGCGGCTCGGGCAGGGCTTCTCACCACGGGGAGGATGGAGCTGTCGGCCAAATCCCCTGAAGAGCTGATGATCGGCTCAGCTAGAAGGTGCTACAGATCCAGCCTGACGGGTGAAGTACGGGGGGATTATACCCAGCTCCGAAAGGAAGGTCAGAAGGGGATGAGATTGGAGCCACTCAGTTTGCAACAGGAGCACATCCTGGGGAAACCACTGGCGATTAGGATGTGATTCAACAGCTCTTTGGGAAAAGGACTGGCTGCATGGAGAAGTGTCCGGGAGGGAGCAGAGAAGGTGGTGGTGGCAGTGCCCGCCCGGCTGGTGCTGCCCTGGATGGGAGCCGGACTGTGCACAGCAGCAGGGCTGGGGGCAGCGGGGTTTGCAGAGCAGCCAGGAGATGGAGCCCACATACAAGGCACCAGGGACGGAGCCCGATCTCATCCCTGCCAGACCACGGTGAAGGGAGACCAGCAGCCCGGTGTGGGGGTGCTCTGGTGAGAAGCGGCCCTGGGCATCCTCACAGAAGGGGGCTTGCAGGCTGGCTCATGCCACCTCCCCGTCTTCTCAAGCCTCCCCCAGCTACAAGCAAAGAGCCACCAATGGCCTCTTCTTGCCGATGGTCTCAACACCTCTGACTGTCGCATACATCAAATGACCCAGGTGTTGCCCCCTTGCACAGTGTCACAGGCACACGCCAGGTCATGGATGGGCTCAGCCTGCATGTCCGAGTAAAAGGACAGATGTGCAGCTCTCGTCAAAGCAGAGGGTCCCCCATTGTGCGGCCACATCCCACTCGTCTTGAGACAAGTGGGCTGGCATTGGGGTAGACCTTGTCACAAAACCAAGGGAAGAAGGAGGAAGAGCACCATTCCCCAGAGCACCTGTGGGGTTTGTGGCCTCACCCTGCAGGGTTTGTGGTCCAGCACAGCTGGAAGGTTCCCCTCTGCTGTCACCTCCATTGAACATACCCAGGGTTGGCACTCACCTGATTTTTCTTCCTGGCAGCTAAGTAGGAGGAGTGTCTCTGCCTCTGCTCCGAGTCTGCCTGCAGAAGCAGCAGTCCTGGCTGTGGCTGACACATAAACCAACCCCCTCCTCCTCCTGAAAGGCTTGTTTGCTCGCACCACTGACAAGGTGATGAGTCTTTCTGGTGCGACAAGCACACGGACAGGATTTGGGAGCTTCCATGTCATTACCTCCTGGCTCAATGAGACACCCCGAGATATGGAGACAGAAAAACAGCCCTGACTTTTAGAGCATCCTTCCTGCAGAAACCTGCAGACGCCTCTTGCCATGGCCGGGTAGGCAGCTGTCCTGCGTCAACTTCTCAAGGCAGCTGGTCCTCCAGCCAGAGGGCCAACAGTGGGAGACACCACCCCATAGTGAGATGACCTGTATAAATCTGGGGTTAACCCATCTTTATTTTATCATCTATAACACACTCATGCCTCCTTCCAGAGAGAAGTACTTCTTGGCTACTAGATCTTACTCATGCTGACAAGTGAGCAAAGATAAGGAAAATCCTTTCCAGAGCTCAAGGACCTGATTTGGGGTTGTGGTACGATCACTAATATCCCATTAAGCAACAAGGACTGGATTTCACCGGGTGGTCTTTTGACATTTTCACAGGAAAGCAGGGTTTTCTTGGTCTGGGCCATCTGACCCGTGCTGCTTGGATGTTGTGCAGAAAAGCAGCCCAGGACCCAAACTCCTTCACCCCTATTTCAGCCATTACATGGTAATACTATGGTGGGTTTCAGTTAAGCTGTTCAAGTCAGATTGCCCACACTGATTTTTCAGCTTCACGAACAGCTTCTCTATTGACTGGGGGGATGTTGTTGTGGTTTAACCCCAGCCGGCAGCTCAGCCCCACGCAGCCGCTCGCTCACTCACCCGCAGTGGGATGGGGAGAGAATCAGAAGGGTAAATGTGAGAAAACTCGTGGACTGAGAAAAAGACAGTCTAATAGGCAAAGCAAAAGCCATGCACACAAGCAAAGCAAACCAAGGAATCCACTCACCCCTTCCCATGGGCAGGCAGGTGCTCAGCCGTCCCCAGGAAAGCAGGGCTCCATCACACGTAACAGTGACTTGGGAAGACAAGCACCATCACTCTGAACATTCCTCCCTTCCTTCTTCTCCCCCAGCTCTATGTGCTGAGCATGAGCCATGTGGTGTGGGACATCCCTGGGGTCAGTGGGGGTCACTGTCCCAGCCGTGTCCCCTCCCGGCTTCTTGTGCACCCGGCAGAGCACGGGAAGCTGGAAAAGTCCTTGACTAGTGTAAGCACTGCTTAGTAACAACTAAAACATCTCCTCATTATCAGCACTGGTTTTAGCACAAACCCAAACCACAGCCCCATACTAGCTACTATGAAGAAAATGAACTCTATCCCAGCTGAAACCAGGACATTCTCCACCCCTTATTCCATACCATTTATGTCATGCTCGGGTCCCACACTATCCAATTCAACCTCATTAACCAACACCCCCCTTCCCGTCCTTTGATATAATTCTGTTAGTCTACGGACCACCCCTTTAAAATGCCTTTAAAATGTCTTTAAAATGTCCACAAATGTCCACTGATTTTGTTCAGTCCATGACTTTGGGCTCCATCTATCGTAACAGTCTTTCAGGGCAGGAGAGATGGCGTGTGTGGTGCTGCGTGGAGTTATTGGGTACCAAAGGCAGCTCAGGTTGGGTCACTGCTGCACTTGCACTGCTTCTTGTAAGGCTTGTCCTCCATCGGTTTGGGTGGTTCCTACTATAGTAATTCTGATTACATGCAACTGAAATCACAGGTTACAACAATTTAAAGGTAGAACCATTACAATCTCCACCTTGGCCCCTTTGAGCAAGGTTATAGGTTTTAATACTGCAATGAACTCCTCCCCTTTCTCCTAGCCTGGCTAGCAACAAGGGGTTTCTGCTATAGTAATTCCCATAACATGCAACTCAAACCCCAGGTTACAACAATTTAAAGGTATTTCCATTACAATCTCCACCCTTGGTCCCTTTGGACCAGACCATCAGGTTCAACATTGCAATGAACTCCTCCCCTTGCCCCTGCTCTGGGTTGGACTTACCCACAGACTGCAGTCCCTTAGGGTTGTACCTGCTCCAAGTGGAGCCTTATCTATGAGCCACAGTCTCTCCAGGGGTATGCCTGCTGCGCCATAGACTTATGCACAGCCACAGTTGCTTCAAGGTGTGCCTTCTACAGCATGGACTTATCCTTGGGCCACAATCCTTTCAGAGGCATACCTGCTGCAGCACAGACATAACCATGGCCACAGACGCTCCAAGATATACCTGCTCTGGCGTGGTCTTAGCCACGGCCACAGACGCTTTGGGGTGTCCTTCTCCCATGTGGACTCATCCACAGGTCATAGTACCTCTGACTCGAGTTCGCACTGGAGCTCCAGCCTGTGCAGTGCAGCAGAACAGAAACAGCAGCGATGCCCTGGTCATCTGCCAGCCCAGGCGCCTGGCCATTGCTGTTATCAAAACGTTCCCAGGCACAGCAGAGTAACATGATAAGCAGTGCAGCAGTACAGCAAGCAGCAAAAGCAAAAAGCAGCCACTAACGAGCACTAGATTCTAACATACAATAAGGCAAGCAAGCCCCATGGCAAGCACAGAAGCCAGCCGATTAACGGCAATAGCAGCTATAAATTCGATCCAGCGCATTCCAATCAAATCTGTTGCTATCTCAAACCCTTTGCGCCCCATGTTGGGCAACAAAAAGGACTGTTGTGGTTTAACCCCAGCCAGCAACCAAACCCCACCCAGCCGCTCGCTCACTTCCCCTCAGTGGGACAGGGGAGAGAATCGGAAGGGTAGAAGTGAGAAAACTCCTGGGCTGAGATAAACACAGTCTAATAGGTAAAGCAAAAGCCACGCACACAAGCAAAGCAAACCAAGGAATCCATTCACCCCTTCCCACGGGCAGGCAGGTGCTCAGCCATCCCCAGGAAAGCAGGGCTCCATCACGCGTAACGGTGACTTGGGAAGACAAATGCCATCGCTCCCAACATCCCCCCCTTCCTTCTTCTCCCCCAGCTCTATGTGCTGAGCATGAGCCATGTGGTGTGGGACATCCCTGGGGTCAGTGGGGGTCACTGTCCCGGCCGTGTCCCCTCCCGGCTTCTTGTGCACCCGGCAGAGCACGGGAAGCTGGAAAAGTCCTTGACTAGTGTAAGCACTGCTTAGTAACAACTAAAACATCTCCTCATTATCAGCACTGGTTTTAGCACAAACCCAAACCACAGCCCCATACTAGCTACTGTGAAGAAAATGAACTCTATCCCAGCTGAAACCAGGACAGATGTTCTGAGCAGGGAGCAATGGTCCCATTCCCAGCACATGGGAGCCTGGGTCCAGACCAGCTCCAGTATAAAACATCTCCTGGAGATTCCTGCTTCCCGCAGCTCCCTCTAGGGAGGACCGCCCCAGCACATCCCGCCCGCCCGTGGGGCCCCCCGCTCATAATGCCCTTTTATAAGGCTTCACAAAGCCCTTCTTGGTTCATATCCAGGCTGCTAAGAAAGGTTGCCAAGGGTGTCTCTGCAAACAATAAGGGGCCTCTGTTTGTAAGGCGGCTGCAGTCATAAATGCTTTTTTTGTGGCCTCCAAATGAAAATAGCTTCTTCTTTCCCGGCAGATCTCCTTCTTCTGTGTCTTCAAGTCACATCTGATTGCTGAAGCACACAAGGGCCTTTCTGCTAGCAGCGTGGTAGCAACGACGCTGCTAGGGGGAAGCGAGCTCTCTCCCCCTTTGCTACCATCCTTGCCAACTGAGTCCTTGTTGCAAGCTTTTTTATCGCTTGTGGAGTCCAAGAGCGTCAAAGCACAGTTGGCATCACCTGGCAATGTTCTTCGCAATGTCATGTCGAGCCATTCAGCAACCTAGATGGAAATCCTGCTGGAGTCCTTGCGATGTGTGTCCTCCCCAAGCGTGCCACCAGACCAGGCTGCTTGTGTGCCAGGAGAGGTCCCAGTTAAGGGCTCTCAGAGGGTGCTCGAAGAAATCAGTCACGTGGCGCACTGCATTTCTACTGGGTGCAGCTCCCAAAATCATTAAGGCACTCCTTGTGCGGCAAATCCATGCCACCGAAAGGATACTGGGTCTCCAAGCTTCTGGCAGTGCTGGAAGGTGACAGAAGGGCCTTGTAAGGAAAAGATTTACTATGCAAATCCATTTTAATTATATTCAATAAATGAAAGATTTACTGTTAAATTCTTCACTATGAGTGTGATGAGATGCTGGACCAGGTTGCCCAGAGAAGCTGTGGATGCCCCATCCCTGGAAGTGCTCAAGGCCAGGTTGGACGGGGCTTTGAGCAACCTGGTCTAGTGGAAGGTGTCCCTGCCCATGGCAGGGGGTTGGACTAGATGATCTTTAAGGTCCCTTTCCACCCAAACCATGCTATGCTTTTATGATTTCATGAGGTCTGTCTCCCAGAGGCCAGCAGAAAAAGGGTCTTATGAAAGACGCATTTCTCTTTCCAACTCAAGCAGTTATGTGTAGAGCAAATTCTGAAAACTCACCCTTTTTTTTTTTTTTTTTTAATCTTTAAAAGCCCAAAGACACTTTTGGGTTGGGACGGGAGGAAACTTGTATTAGACTAGGCTTAAAAACCCTCACCATCACAGGCAGGCCACCTTAAGAGCACGGAGTGGCAGGGCGAAGCCTGTACAGATGCAGATTCCTCTCTAACCACAGCCTTCGTGGAGGCTTCTGTGCCTAATCACTGCTCTGCTTTGAAGGTGGTTGTTAGCATCTATTAAGCACCTTCATGAAAGCAGGTAGCCGAAACAGCAGCTCCTTCCAAAGCTCAAAGCACACAGGCGTATGTCCCTTCGAAGTGAAGGGCTACATGTGTCCACCAAGGAGGTGGTAGAAAAGAATTTGCTGGAGCGGTTTGGGGCAGGGGCAGGCAGAAGTACGAGGGATATATGGCTCCATCGAGGACATGGTGCCAAGGCTATGCTAATGCCTGGTGAGTATAACCCATCTCTTCCATCCTCAGGCTGGAGGGAGAAGGGCACGGAGCGGTCCAGGCAGAGCCTGGGCAGCTCGTTCCCACCAAGCATGCTCTAGCTTCCCAGACTTCTAGCATCCCAAATGAACTCCACAGCCTGAAGGTGACGGAGCAGAAACGAGCCTCAATACATGAAATGAATTTAAATAAAACCAGCTGTGAGATGGTTGCTATAGAATAAAACAATCTCGTCAAAAGCTATATAGATGGAGAACTCCCCAGGACAAACTTGCCCCTCTTTTGTGCTACTTACCAGGAGCCAGCTAAGCTCTGCTCTTTCCCCAGTCATCCCTACAGGGCCTGTGCATCAATTCCTTATTTTCAGATCTCCAGATTGAAGATGGGCTTGGGATAACAGTGACAGATAAGAGATGTCTAGAACTGGCCGTATACAAATAAATTTTAAAGGGATCCTGTAAAGCCTTCCACTACCTTGGGGGTGGGGAGAATGACAAAGAAGACAGAGGCTGAGAGACAGACTTCCTAGAGATGCACAGCAAAGGGACAAGATGCAAGCTGCAGGAAAAAGAAATCCAACTGGATATAAGGAAGGAAAGGTGCACCATGACGGTGACTAAACACAGGAACAGGAGCACAGCAAGGTGCAATCACCATCTTCATGCTCCAAACCCTAACCCTGAGCAGCCTGGTCTGACTTGGAAGTTAGCTGTGCTTTGAGGAGGGGATTGGAGACCTCAGAGGTACCTTCCAGCCCCAGTTATTTTATGATTCTGTGTAATGAGGTGAAACCACTGATCAGTGGTTTCAAGGTAGGTGCATTGAAGGTTTGACCCACCCTAAGCAAGAGCTTATCTTTAGCTGTTATTTGTACTGCATAGGTGGCCTGAATCTGACCGTATTACAACCTGTCTGATCATCAAACCAGTAGATAAATGCTTGACCAGTCTCTTTGCGCCTTCTTGAAGCCACCTACAGTTAGTGCAGCACTTTTTATTAATTTGCTAAATGGTTCCCCACAGCATCTCTAGATAAGGCTGTAATTTCCTGCCTGGTTGCAGAGGACTTTCCCATCAGGGTCTCTTCTCTGTGCTGCCGCTGCCCTGTGGTCCATCAGAGGCCGTTTCAGAGGACAGCACCACAACCTCCGATGCGTGGGGAAGCGTGGAGATGGCAGATAGTCCCCCGACCCCAACAGATGTATCACGCTGTCGAAATCCCAGCTCTGGAGCAGGGATGGGTTTCACAGACTCACAGAACGGTGGGGGTTGGAAGGGACCTCTGGGGATCATCCCGTCCAACCCCCTGCTCCAGCAGCACACCCAGAGCAGGGGCACAGCACCGCGTCCAGGGGGGTTTGAATGTCTGCAGGGAAGGAGACCCCACAGCCTCTCTGGGCAGCCTGTGCCACTGCTCCGGCACCCTCACGGGAAAGGGGTTTTTCCTCATATTCAGGTGGAACTTCCCGTGTTCCAACTTGTGCCCATTGCCCCGGTCCTGTCGTTGGGCACCACTGGAAAGAGTCCGTCCCCATCCCCTTGACACCCGCCCTTCAGATATTTATAAGCATTGATGAGATCCCCCCTCAGCCTTCTCTTCTCCAGGCTGAACAAGCCCAGTTGTCTCAGCCTTTCCTCTTAAGGGAGATGCTCCAGTCCCCTGACCATCTCTGTAGCTCTTTCCTTGGAAGAGGGAAGAGTTTCACCCTTGGGCTTTGAGGGAAGGGTGTTGGGGCTGCTCAGACATGGAAAAGGTACCGCTTGGAACAGGAACATGTGCAGCTATTCTCTACTCTGCAGCACTGACTTTGTGCCAGCACACAGACTCACACGGTGCATTTGAGATAAACTCAGACTTTGGTTTCCTTGGTTGAACTGCTAAAGCCTGGGAGAGCTGAGAACACCACTCTGCAGGCAGAGAGATCCGGGGATGCAAAATTTATGAGCACATGTTGCTGCACACTCGTCTGACTGATACTTCTCAACCTGGTATGTGTTTTCCCCGTCTCACTCCCTGAAGAGCAACATCATCTATTAATTAACCTAAATGGCTGAACACATGCTTTCCTGTTAGTGAACAATAAACAAAACCAGATGACCCATGAATGAAAAATCAGGTGATGACACGCTCTCAGCAACATTGTTCCATGATAAAGAGACACTGTCACTGCAGGATGGATTGTCCTCTGATAAAAAATCAGGCCCAGGAGTGATGGACTTGGCTTGAAGACCTAACTCTTGAGTAGCCCTGATATGGGCTTAAATAAACCACTGCCAGAAAGCATGAGGGCTGAGAATGGACCAGAATCCACAATGGCTGGGCAGTGACCAAGCATCTTTCCCACCAGGTGACCATCAGCTTTGCGTGATGAGTTTAGTCACCTCCCTAGACTGGACAGGCTGCTTCAGCAACGCTGTTGTGAGTAATTGTCTCCTTTCCTGGTAATATCGGGAGGATTTGGTGATAGAGGCTGAACCCCTCCCTCCCCATAAAGTGCAGGGCCAGGTTAGAAAGGCCAGGTGTGGGATGAACTGGTCGGGACAGGGACTTGTTCTGCTGGCAAGTCCTTCAGGGACCCAAATGTGCAGCTTGCCTTATCAGCCCCCATGCGACAGCCCCACAGGAGGGACTACCCTCTTCAGAGCGGCACAGCCAGCCTGTCCTCTGTGGTCATAGCCTCAGACGCTGCTGCAAAGCCAGTTTATATTATTAATATTACTAATAAATAGTGAGAGAGAGCAAGCTGCCCTCACAGAGGGAAATACATTCTTCCCGGGTAAGGATCCTCAGGGTAAATTACAACCACTTGCTTTTATGCCAACGGTCCCCTCTGGCCACCTCGCTAGCGGGGAGGGTTTTACCAATCCCCTGAAAATCTCAGCCCCTGACTCCTGCATTATTCTTTGCAGCCATGTCCTAAATGTCCTCATCAGCTGGAGCCCTGACAGTCTGTGCAGCTCAGCTGGGAGGCAGGATAAATACCCCATCATTTCTATCGCATCTCAGACCCCCCAGGGCTGAGGCTGGGCTATTAGGAGATAATGCTCAGAGATAGGATGGAAGAGGAAAAATTGCTGCCTCAGGGAGATACAGAGAGTAAAGAGGGAAAATAGCGATACGGCTGAGGTGTCTGCAACACAGGGTCCTGCTGGCATCATCAATCTAAATGTAGGCGTAGGTAACAGCCCTGTGCATGCTGGAGATAAATCCCCACCTGTGGGCTGTGTGGATGTGAGACTGGATGTGGGATATGGGTGTAAGGGCAGAAGCCAGGAACTGCAGCCTTTTGGCCGTGCCAGGACATTGGGCTAAATCACACGTGCAAGAACGTTTCCAGTGAAAGGTTGTAGGAGGTCCCTCATCAGGACGATCCCTGGTATCATCTACCACCATCTGCTTTCAAACCAGAAGCCTGTTTTTTGTGCTTAGGAAGGTCTATCAATATTTATTCCCAGACACCAGGAAGGATGCTTTCTTCTGCACAGCTCAGCGAGCCGTAGGTGCCATCATCGCTACATGGGTCTCCATCACAGGTCACTACGCAGAATCGCCTTTAGGCGTTTCAGGCCCCAGTCATCACTGGTGGCCCCCACCGGGGACACCTTGACACTGCCCCTTGCAAGACCCCCAGAACAACTGTGGGACACCCCACGGTAACCACTGCTGCTCTGTGGAGAAGACTCTTCCTGTGCTGTCGTTGGGACAAATATCCCAGAAACCGACCATATTCCCACCAGTTTTCTTTGGCCAAATGCATGTGAAATACACTCAGCTCTGATGGTCAAGGATGCCAAGGGTGGTGTGGGTGCTGGAGATGGGGAGGAGGATGGAGTCACCTGCACTTGGAGACTCTCAGGGTTGGGAGAAACACATGAAGATGATCTCCAAGACAAGGAATTAAAAAGACAAATGCACAGGTCTCATATTAATCCTGCTGTTAAGCTTTGGAAATTCCTGACTCCAGGGTTAGAGAGGGTTAAGAGAAAGCTCTGAGCCAGGCCTGCACTCTCTGACTACATTGGATGCTCCGAAGGAGGAGCCCCAAAAGGCCTCCTACCCTTTTGATCAGGCTTAAAAGAGAATGTCTCTCATCATTAAAGTCAATTCTTCCAGGATGGCAGGGAGGGGCATTTTCATGGCTGATTAGCTTTGCAAAGCTCAGGCCAATTCAGCTGTTATTGGGAGATATATTGTGCTCCTGCCTCGCAACAGCCAGCCCCGTTTGCCCGGGCAGGCAATCAGCCGTGCTCAGTGCCACGGATGGAGCGGGAGCCACTGCACCAAAAATACTGCACTGGGGACTGAAGAACGTAGCAAAGCGTCAAAGCCAGATTTGAAGCCCTGAAGTTCCTTACTTCTTGTCCTGGCCGTGGTTGCATGTCAGATGTCTACATTCAACTCAAGCTGAGGCCAGAGCCGGGCGAATGCTGTGCGAGTGGGGCAGAGAAGTGAGGTAGTAAGTTGCTGTGCTCTGGAAATCAAACTGATTTCAATCAGCTTTTCCTTTTCATTCCCTTCTTCTCCTCTTCCTTCCAGCTGTGTGTGAGGGACTAGAGACTTGTCTCAACATTGCTGGCAGAATGGCTTGACTGCCAGGGCATCACCGCGGCGACAGCTGAGGGGGTTCCACCCAATAGGAACATCTTGCTGTCTTGGAGCACATAGGCCCAGCCCTTGCACGTGGGCCTGTTTCCAGGGAGGAAGGCTTGGACTCCCCCCCCCCGGAATCTTCTGGAACCATCGAGCACCCTCTGGTGATGATACTGCGCATGCGCCCCACTGCGGAGTGGAAGGTGCGGTTATAAAAGGCAGAACCAGCGAAGACTGGGGGAACGCTCCCCCCCACCGGACCGAAGGGACATCGGACTGACGGGACGCCGCAGATCCACGGTGGTAGCTATTGTAACTCTATGTCTTTCTCTCTCTTTTCCTTTCTTTCCCTCTTTCTCTCCTTTTCTCTTGCGTACTTGTTGGCGGCCAAATAAAGCGACTTGGCACTTGACTCCGTTTTGAGTCTTAATTCTGTTCCCGAGAATACAACAAACCTGGTCACGATAGCACATCCAATTGAACATCACTCAGAAGTTAAGCCCAGCCGCCCCTAGCTACCCAGAATTATCTGAGGTTGGTTAGAAAGCAAGGGGGCTCAGCTTCTGCCAAATTGTGCAGCCCAGCAGTGGATCGTGACACTGTGCCAGAAGGGAACCAAATCCCATACGGCAAATATCCTCCCGGCCTCCTCATAGCACCTCCCATTCAGAAGCAGCTGAACTGTGCTTTGGGGGAGACAAGGGCTCTGCCAGATTCTTGAAGGCTGCAAAGGGGGTGGGAGCCGATGCCTTCTCGAGGGCGTTTCCTGCTGCAAAAGGTTTTGTTCCCAGTTACACAGGCACGGGATTTAAACGCTGCGCAAAAATCCCCTTCTCCGGCCGATGCAAAGAGAAACTGCTTGAACTTGTCTGCGGCTGGGGTCAGCTGGGGAAGGTTAAGTGCAAGGCACAGAGGGACAGTCTCCTGTGTGCACAATGGGGGTTTTCTGGCTACCTGAGATGCCGTACTCTCGCTTTAGCAAGCTGGAAAGGAGAGGTGGTTGCTGGGGCTGTAGGCAGCCGGTGCAAGCTGGAGTGAACTTCAGCGTGCTCCCACTGGCATCAGGGAGCTGGGATGCATCGAGAGCATCCAGCAGGAGGAGAGGGGAAAGCACAGGGCTTTATCTTGTCTCTGTCATCTTGGAGTCAGACACCAGGAATAGATTTACAAGAAAAGCCATGGAACTGCGACGTATGATGCACTGTGCCAAGGGCGGGTGAGCTGCAGCATTCCTGCAAAAGCTACTTGTGGAATTGATCCAGGCACTCGGTACAGAAAAAGAGCAGTGCTGGGGGAATGGACAAGTCCTCCAGGTAATTACAGAAGATGTGAGGGAGACAGAAGATGCCAGGGGGTTGTTTGTGAATGCTGGGTGCTGGCAGAGCCACTGGATGCTCCCTGTGTGTCTGCTCACTCGTAGCTTGGTTTAACTCAGCAGTGAGGAGCTGGAAGGCAGAGAACTTCACAGGCCAATTTCTGGCCATCTGCATGTTCTTGGCCCCAATTCTGTGACCCTGTAGTGGGGACAGGCCAAAGTGACGGTGACCCGAACTGTGTCCGGGCTGAACTATCCCAGCTCAGTGGCCTGTGGACAGTGGCTTAAGGCAGCAAACACAGGAGTCGGGGTATCCCAGGGCGAGGATCTCAAGATTCACCTATCAGCAACAGGTCCCCTGTTCCAGCACGGATTTGCAGACCTAGTGAGGAAGAGCACAGGCACTGTGGAGAGCTTTTCCAGTCTGTACTTTGAGCCTTCCCAACAAGCGGTTGTCAGCCCTGTGCCTGGTCATCTCCAGTGACATTGCTTTGGTGGCTTCTCCACCCATCTGATATCAGAGCTTCATTACCCTGGCCATGCCCTAAGAAATACTCCTCCACTGACTAACTCGAATCTCCTTTGTTCCAATTTAAGTCTGCATTTGGCCTGTCAACTGGGGCATGGAGGACAGCTTCTCTCTGGAGGCAAGGGCTGGCCACTGATCCATGAAATCCTGTGGCTTCTCACCCCGGGGACCTTGTCCACCACTGTCCCCTAAGCACAGTTTGGGCTCACATAGCAGAACTAAGCCCTGGGTGACCAAGACTAAAATACGCTCATTATCTCAGTGTCTACAAAGAGAGTTAATTTCCCTTGGAGCACCTGGCCTCCTGAGTCACCCTCATCCAACCTCCTGCTTGGCCCTTTATCAGCCATCAGCACTTTCCAGGTAGACAGCATCATCTCACACAAGGCAAATCCTCCAAAAACAGTCAGCAGAGCATTTAATCGCTGTCTCCGAAGCGATGCTCATCTGAACACAAGACGAGCTCCCCTCCCTAAGCCTTTTTAATCCTTATGCCTCTAACGTGAGACTCCAGGCTGAGGAAAATAATATCAGCAGCTCCAATTCTTGGATTAGGCATCCCCCAGCAGCTTCTGAAACTTTTCTAACCATCAGCCAGGAGTTTGTCATGCTATGTGAGCTCGTGCAGAAGAAGAAGGTATTTTTCACACCTGGAGAAAAATAATACGTAAGCGGGAACAATATATTAACATCCCTCACAGAACAGCTCCTGCAGAAATATCCACTCTCTGAGGCAGAGGACTGCCTAAATTGATGTCAGATGCTCACTGATCATGGCAAGGCACACACGGGCAAATTAAGGAGTTTGCGGTGTTAAAGCTATGGCAAAAGCTGCAGAAAAGAGGTTTACATCTGGTTATTTGCTGTAAAATACTTCCCCTTCACCTCTGTTCTGACATTTTTATAAGACAATGTAAAAATGTTTATATTTAACAATGCCATTTGCTGTTTATTTAAGTAATAACAATCGAGCCCGCAGGCATTTCCTGGCGATAACCTTCTGGCGAGGAGCTTTCGTGTTTTAACTGCTCATTAATCCCCCAGTGAATATCCTGCTTTGACACCATTATCGAGACTGCTATTTGATCGCTGTTGAGACTATAATGCAATCACTTAATGGTAGGCTGTTATTTTTCAGCACTTAATTATAGTGGGGTGCTTGTTGTGTGTCGTTAAAATTACTCCACCGGAAAAATCCCTGTTCTTAACCCCCTGTTCCCACTCATAAATCCCCGCGTTGCCAGCTGAGTTATTTCCCCCTTGTGCTCCTCACTCTTTAGCTTGAGATCTGTGTACAGGTGAATCATGTATTTTTTGCTATTTTTTGCCCCAAAGGTAATCCGTTCATTTCTGAGCAAAGGGAAAGTGAAAAAATTAATAAAAATAAAAAATAATTCATGGGCCTCGTTATGCAAAAGAGCCACTTTACATGGTCATGAGGTTTCTGTGCGAGCCAAAGGGATGAAAGCTGGCTGGAGGGGTAGGGTTATTTATGGCACCACTCCATGAGCGTGTTGGGACTCCTCCATAAAGCATCGCTGCTGGGATCATCTTCCCAGCTCATCCCTCAAACACATCGCCCTTGTGACTCCATCCTTCCGGTGCCTCGCACTCCGAGGCTGTACCAAACAACAGCTCCTTCTTCTCAACTTTAACTCCTTTCTCCGTGTAGCTGCACCCTTTTGCAACCCCCGGAGTTTGAGATTTTTGTCTGCTTTTTCCTTAACTCTCTCCCCAGTCCTGCCCGTGGAACTCCCCTCCAATGCCTGGAGGCCACCTCTTGCTAAAGTCTGCAAAATACAGGCTGAAAGTCACAGCTTTTCAATTTTATGCTCATCATCCCGTTCCCCTCCTTTGCGTGGCTCCTCCATTCGTTGAGTCCTGCTTGCCACTCGATTACGAGCTTTCTTCTGCAGAAGAAATGTTTTGCTTTGCTTAACATCCCCCACACCAAATCTCTAATCCTCACCCGAGGTCCTGAGGATACATACATTATTCAATCGACACAGGAAAATAATTGAGATTCATAATCGAAATGGAAGTGAAGAAGAAGCAGTGTGAAAATTTTGAAATACCTGTACGAAAATACGGAAAAAACACGAGAAAATCAGTACCTATTGCGTCCTTGGTGCAGGGAATGCTGGAGCACAGGAGCATTTTGGCCACCAGGTGTATGCATAAATCATGCTTGATAACGGAAAACTTGAATACTCTGTTTTCCAATACATTCCCACTAGCAACACGCTGATCTCTCTTAAAACTAATGCAATGTTCATACTCTCCTTACGAGATGTGGTTCCACACCATTTTAAAGAACACACGTGACCATCAGGCAGTGAAGGTTACCCAGGACCATCTGAAGACAGGTCAGCCTGGCAGACCCTGGCAGGGCACTTTCTGTGCGGGGGCTTCACGCCAGTTCCAGGACTGGTTGTAAGCATATGCAGCATGTGGTAGATTATAATATTTATGTATGCAAATCTGGAACATGCTGAAGTGCAGCGGTAGGCTCCAGGCCTGAGAGACCACCGCCGCTGCACGCTGGCATGGCAGCTCTAGGGTCTCCCAGACCTTCTTCTCAGAAGCAGTAGGTGAGCCCCTTCCCTAGCTCCACACAGGCACGTGCAAGCTATCATGAGCTACCTCTGGCTTCTGTATCACCAGTACGGGCTCACCTCCAGCACGCAGAGCAGGCAACGTTTGTTTTCAGCGACCGGTAACTGAGCATAATATTGTGCTCCAGGTTTGTAACAGCGCAACAGCCTTGCCATGGGACAGAGGATGGGCTAGAGACCTCCCAAAGCCCCTTACAGCCATACAATTTTAAAATTGCACCCTGGAATTGCTTAGGAGCACATGCAGATCTAGAGCAGTGATCATGTTTTATAGGTAGAAACCTGTACTGGAGAAAGCACGCTCAAGAAAGCGTTCCGCAGAGCTCCCTGTTGCACAGGCAGACGTTTCCACCGCCACGATGGTGGGACGCTGCGCTGCTAAAGCACCTAAGCAACATAATCTGAGCCCAAACCCACCAGAGTCGGCAGCAACTGATTTGAGGACCTCAGAGAGCACGGTCCTCCAGCAGAGAGGACTTGTCACCAGCAGCCCAAAGCATTGCAGTGCTGAGACCTGAATCGGGAGCTCTGAAGCTCGGGCTGTGCCATGGGGCAGATGCAACAGGTTGCCCTCATGTAGGAATGAGTGTCCCTGTATGAAAGCGAAACTCTGCCATGCTTCAGTCTGTAGATGACTGTGAGCAGGATCCAGGTATTTGCTGTGTTTAGACAGCCTTTAAAGTCCCAGGAGACAGTACGTGCCACAGGGCTGCAACGTAGACATGTAAAGCAGCTCAAGAAAATCCCATGCTGAAATATTCTCTATATAGAGAAAACGTCTGGGACTAGCTCAGATGGAGACATCTGTGCTGTCAATGTCTCAGGCCAGCTGAGATGACTCCCACCCTTTGAGACAGAGGCAGTGCTATTGAAAAAATATCAAATAACCTGGAGCCGATGCAGCACTTCTGGGCTGGAGCAACGATGGTGTTCATGGCTTTGCAAAGGCCATCACCACCCACTCATCGCTGGAACACAGTTCAGCCAAGGAATGCATTTTCTTGGCTCTCCCCGACTGTTCAGGGCTTAACCACAACAACTTAACGCTGATCTCTGCACGCCGTTAGCAAACGTGCTGGTCATATTGATTGCCTGAGTCTCAAAGCCCTTCCAGATGGGTAGTGTTCTATGCGCTTAAATAGCATATTTATCTCCCAGTACCAAACATAAGCTGACTCACAGATCCCCAGATAATGCCTCTATCCAATGTTGTTTCTGTAACACACAATTCTGCTATAAAGACACCTCCTGGGAGTGTCTTGCTGGAGCGCCCGCTCTGTGCTCTATCTGCATTCTCAAACACAACCGCAGCAGCAACTACCTTTGTGTGTGCGGAGTAGATCCTTTTAGCAAACAGCTCCTGCACAAGACAGTTCCACTCTTTTCCAAACCATCGTTTCTTGTTTTGGCAGGTGTCTCTTCGCCTCCCAACAGTCTTGAATCTGGACTTGCATGTCAGGGGGAACACGGTGCTCGTAAGCCACCTCCGAGCCTGCTGCCTTTGCCGGCGGAGCATCCCTGCAGCTTCCCTGTGCAGGGGTGTGCAACAAGTAACGTGCTGAATGAGGGTTGGTTTTTTCCCCATTCTGCTGCCCCCCACCTTTCCTCCTCTGCTGCCTTTGCTCAGACCGGACTCTCACACGACGATGCCGAGGAGAGCTCACAGCAGTGGAAGAAAAGCTGAAAAGCCTTTTTATATTAATTTTATAAATCACAATACATTTTACATTTTAGTAATGTTAAACTGGAAAAAAATAAAACCATCCCCAACCCCCAAGACCTTTTTGGATTATAATGAGACACTGTTTCCTCCAGAGGAACCCAAGGGATTACATAGCAATATTCTTCTTCAGCCAAATGTTACGCTTCCTTGAACAGCTGCACAGGGCTCAAATTGCAGAGGCAACCACCCCGAATTGTGCCACAGAGCTGAGCTTTCACGGCAGCACCTGGGAGCCCAGACATGTGAGACCCTCGGGGCTGCAGATGGGGTGGGAGTACAGTTTGCACTGCGGGCAGGGGCAACGGGACGGAGCCAAATAGCCGTGGATGCAGGAAGCCAGCCTCGATGATCTAAGCCTTGGTCCCTCCTTGCCTCCGACTCCATGAACTGTATCGCATAAATCCTACAAAAAACAGAGCCCGGCGGTCCCATCTGTTTTCTTTTCTTTTCACCTTCCTTCTCCCTTTCCCACACGATCCCTCTACCCTTGCACCCTGGATTTTACAACGATTCACCCTGCTGAGCAAAGGCTGTTGCGGGTCTGCTCCCAGCAGTTTATTCCTCCTTCCTCTCAAAAACCATGCCCTGGTGATACTCCTCTTGATGGAATTATCCCGATTTATACAAGTGAGGAGCAAGCATTCTTCCCTCTAAGTTTCCTTCACTCCTAAAATTGGTTTAATCCTTTGTTAAGTCCTGTAACATGTAGGTATCTGCAGCTGTACCGGAATTAAGTAGCATGAAACTATTAATCTTGCTTTAGTGGCCATTTATTTTCAAGCCCCAAATATTGCTCTGAGGTGGTTTGAGCTGCTTGGAGAAAGGGGGGAGGGTTGGACCAAGCGGTTTCTTCCAACCTAAATTTTTCTGTGATTCCACGTTTCTGCTTGCTCTGTCCGTAAGACGACACATCCCTGTATTTTCTGTGTGCTCTGTATGTAATCACGTATCCTCCTCTTTGAGGCATTTCCTACTCTAGTGCTGTTCATGCAACCTCTAGTAAAATACCTGCTCCAACGCTGTTATTATCCTGGGCTTTATTATCCCAATTATACTTTGCACAACTATTTTGCGCTGGGGTGCAAGAGGCATTTAGGGAACTGGTTTCAATTTAAAATCAGTAAGTCCTTACTGGTTTGGCCTGTCACGATAGGAGGAAGCAAAACGTGTTGATGTAATCTAGAAACCAAGTTCCTTATGTGCTGTTTCAACAGGGCACGGGCAAGCCCATGGGGAAGTTTCACTCTCGTTAAGCTGCAAGCCCAAGTTTAACTACATGTCCAGCCACTCCCACGGAAGTCAGCCAGACCATTCACCCTCTTAATTACAAGTCCATGCGTAAAAGTTTGGATAAAGAGTAGTTTAATAAACTTTGTATAAATGCTAGGCTCCGGATCCCAGAGGACCTACGTTTGCTGAAACCAAATGAGCCTGAGGAGGCTGAACAACAGGGTTTACAGCTGTTCTGCAAACACAGACCCCAGCCAATTATTACATTGATTTAAACCAGCATAATTTCACCCAGGGAAGCCGGCAGCCCAGCCCATGTCATACTTAGCACTGAATGCCGCAGCCCCGGTTCCCCTTCTGTTTATACTATGAAAAAGGAGCAGCTCTTCTATAGCTGATGGTGTTAGACTGGTGTGAAACAGGAGCTACCTTCAGGCAGGCTCTTCCAAAGCCGGGCAGGCAATGCTCCGAAGCCCGGAGCCTCGCTGGTGCCGGTGTGCTGTGCAGTTTGCAAGACTTCTCAAGGATGAGACCTATGCAACCCGAGACAACATATTTTAACACATAATTTAACTCCATTCCTCAGCCATGATCATACTCATTCAGCGCACTTCTGGTACAACAGCCTCCAGCGTAAATCTGGCTGAGAGTAAGCAAGGTGCAAGAAGCTTCAGGGGCATTACCACTAAGGGGGTAGTATTAAAAAAAGATAACAAGGCTTTGAGAAAAAAGGTGCTACTGATGGAGAAGAGCCCAAATGCATTTCTCTTCTTGTAAAAGTCAGGATGAGGACATCTGTGCTTTCAGAGACTCTATTTTTTTTAACGGTCTCTCTTTTCTCCAGCATGAAGCCAAGTTCCTTATAGCCACTACCAGCCTTGTACGAGAGCTAACGGAGAGCTTGTGGACCAGCAGCCCAGCACGGCACAGAAAGGCCATCGGACCGAGCGTGGTGGAGCCAGAGATGTGGAGCCCCGGGGTTGTTTTTGTCAGGAATACCGAGGAGTCAGCTGTGGAAAAGGACTTTGCACCGGCTGGCTTTTTAGCAGGATGCTTTCATGTACAGCCACATAAGGTCTTCAGCAGGAGTGGCTCTCCTGAGAACTACTAATGAACATGCTGGATCGTTAGCCTCAGCCAAGGGGCAGGTGCCTAAACAACCACAGCCAGCCCTGCTCTGTCCCCCGAGGAGCTCGTCAGGGAGAAGTGAGTGTGCAAGAAGTGTACGCTCCAGCTGTGATTTTTGACAGGGGGTCACCAAAACAGCCCTGAAGCCTGAGGCTGGTGTCTCCTGCCACTGCTGCTTTCCTGGTCATAGCCAGGGAACATGGTTAAGGCGTCAAGCAGCTGAGAAAATGGAGATTAGCATCTTCTCCCAGATGGTGAATAACATACAGTCGTCTTTCCCAAGAGCTAGAAGGAGTCAGCTCGATGTGTGAGCCAGAGCGAGGAAGAGGGAGAACTGGCAGCAGAGCTAAGAGACAGAAATAAAGCTAACCGGTGTCTACGGGTGTGTTTATGCTTCAAACCCTCAGTTAATTACTGCCTGTTGGTGGAACTGCACCCAGCAGAGGTTGGGTACCGCACAGGGTCTGTCTGTGCAGCAGCCAGAAACGCACCTGCATCCCTGGAGCGGTGCCTGACCTCCCTGTAATCCCTCTGACGGGGTGACTCTGGTTCCTGGGCGGTGAAAGCCGCCACGGGGACGGCGGTGCCAGGGGCTGATTAGGGAAGGTGTTTCCATCCCGGGTACGTGAGTCAGCCAAAGCCAGGCTGCATGTCAAGGGCAGCAATCGTGTTTCCTTGTTAGCAGCATTGACGAGGGTTGGGCAGCACCGTTCAACTCCCTCCAGAAAGGGCAAAGGCAAGGAAGCAGTGCGCTTGCAAGAGCCTCTACAAATGAGCTGGGGAAGAGGAGATATGGGGAGGCACAAATGCAAGAGCGTCTCCCCCCCTCCCCTTGCTCCCTCCTCTTCCTCACCAATCTGATCTCTCTATGGGAGGCGAGACCTCCTCAAACACACCCCGCACCGTCTGCCTCCCTGTCTGCTGGTGCACCCTTGGGATGGTGTTGCTAGCGGGGTCTGGCACCCGTAGCGGGGCTGCCGAGGCTCTCGCTTTACCAAGCCACCACGGGCACCAGCTGCTCCCCCAGCCCCGACGACGGAGGAGGGAATCGCCGAGGTCAGACATAGCAGAGATGCTTCTCCGCGAGAAACGCGGAGCGTCTGGCGCGGTCCCTAACAATATGCAGCCTGTCTTTGCCGTTTTGTTTGGGTTTTTGTTTTGAACATACAAAACTGCCTTGCCTCCCTTTATTCCTCCCAAGAATACCCCGCATAATCATGGCAGCTCCTCTCTTTTCAGCCCCTGCCCTCCAGCTGAATGTGCGGAGGGCCACATTGTACCGGGCTTCGTCGGCGGCTCTGAATGCCTTTCGTTATCCTCTCGCTCTGTTTTGGAAGGAAGGAGGGAAGACAGAGCTATTTTTATAGCATCTAGGCTCTCCCCAGACTGCATCTAACTTGCTATTGTTGGTCAATGATCTTTCAATTACTTGCTACACTTGGGACTTTGGTCTGTTCTTGCAAAAAAGGGCTGATGTATTCAGCACGCTCTTTCCAAAGAGCAGGCTGGAATTGGACGATGAGGCTACGCAGAAGAGTTGCTCGCAAACAAAGCCTTTCTTTTTATAAATATCAGAGTTTGAAAGTGCAGTTGGCTTTTCTTCTACAGCAAATTTACCATTCTGTGGTAGTTTTTAAAAAATACCTGCCAGAGATGGCATGCTGAAGTGATTTTTCTGTTCCCAAGGAGTGCAAGCTACTTTCTTTTGATTTTTTTTTTTCCTTTTTCCTCCTTACTCTTTATACAATACCCTGATTTTTGTTATGAAGCTGGAGGTTATCTCAAAATACGCCAGGATTTCAGAGGAGTGGCTTTACAGAGATTATGGCTCTGGGCTGGGAGCCACACTTTCCAGGTTTGGACCTAACTTTAGTCCCTGGTTTATACAAATCAACATTTTCCCAAACAGACACTCTGTTTTCATAGTTACCCAACTTGAGGCAATCAGATGCGGGTCTTCAGAGCCTGCGCATCTTCCCACTAAAATCAGATGGAGATACATGGGTCAAATATTTCCATGAAGCTCTTTCAAGGCACTACCTGAAAATAGAAAAACTACAAGAAAAACAGAAGCAGAGCAGGTATACCGCGAGTAACTTGGCCACTGGGATGCTTTTTGCTGAACTTGGATGGATCCAGCAGCTTTTGCGGTGCTACAGAGTATGAAATATTGTTTCTTTTGAATTGGCTATAAAACCAAGGTCCTAACATTTGTAATGACTAGAGCTCTTACAGGGCTCTGCACAGAGACCGGTGTTACAACCCGGGACCGTGTGGGGCCGTTACCGTCTCCCTAGCCATCGTTGCCACAACACCTTTGGAAGGGTGCAATGTTAATATTCCTTCATAATTTCTGCAGTTCCAATAAAGTTTTATTACTCGTTTCCTCCTACTCGTTTCCTCCTACCCTAAAAATGAAAGGTCTAAAGCAACTGTGCAGATGCAGGTACTTTTCAGCTATTCATCATCACCAACCAGACCTTTGTTCCTGGCAGCACTTTAGTTATTATATTTCATTCCTTATTAAGCATATTTTTGAAGGACCTTTGGTCATTACGTCCACATCTAAATGAATGAAAGAGAGAGGTGAAAGTAGACCTCTAGCAAACTCCGAGTTTGTGCCTAAATGTGCTTAATAATTGTATGTGTGCTGTCAAACACGCTCACGGCAGGATTTCCAGGTGGGTGGGTAGAAAACAGAGGGTTTCTGTGCTTACTCCTGTTGTTCTGACACTTGTATCAGCTGGGGACCTTCGGTGGAAAAGCTCCTTATTTGCATGAGAGAAGGAGGACTTGTGCCAGCCTGAGGTCTGGGACATGATCACAGAAACCAAAAGAAAACACGGGTGAGTTGTTTGCAGGAAGTCTGAATTCTGGAGAGAAAAAAACCCCTGAAGCAAGCCTTTCAAACAACCCAGAGAGTGTTTTGAAGGAAGATCACGTGGCGGTTGTTAAGTGTAGGGTTGGCCCGCACATTTCCCCAGACAGCGACTGAGCATCTCAAGTGAATGTATTTTGGTCTGGGCCCGATCCTGTTCAGACTCAGACTCCACCAGCGCTGCAGAGGCGAAGCACCAAGGGAAGAGGAGCTTTGGGGAAAACAGGTTTTTGTTTTGAGCCATCTCAGTTGCTTGCCCTGAAGTTGCATTTAATGAGAAAGGCTTTAGTGCTACATGAGCTGCTTTTTGCAGTAGCAGGTATTTCTTTCTTGCTCTTTTCTTCAGCCTGGAAAGGCGAGGAATTTCTGGTGGGGTGCAAGGGATGACCTCGGTGCTGGATGGCAGGGTATCCTTTTTCTTTCTCCCGCTGTTTGTAGAGCAAGGAAGATGTTTTGGGTAAGGAGCAAGGACATGCTGCTGGAGGCAAACTACCCCGTGTCATCTGGATACAAGCAGGGCAGCTGGAAGGACCTTCAACACAAGGGACGGGGCTGGGAGCTGTTGAGGATTTGGGAATTTGGGCAGAGGTTGCAATGGGTGGAAACAGCAGGTCGGGTGAGGAACAGAAAAACTGGCGATGCTAGGTTATGAGCTAACTGGAAATAGCTGGTTGCAGGCCCTTGGGATGGGAGTTATTCCTGGAGTTTAGGGTTCCTGTGAAACAGCTCATCTCAATAGAAGGGAAAAAGCATGTATAATGCAGCGTTATGGTTATGGCTTCATGTGATTTTTGACCCCAGATATCACCATGGCTCAATCCATTTTGAGTCATGCAAATAAACAGACCAAGCAACCAGCTTCCCAGGGCAGCTCTATTGTTTATACATCTGTGATACCCATCTCAGCCATGACTCAGCCATCAGCAATGATGTTCTGACCTTATTAATATCAATAGGAGTCTTCTTAACGAGGACATAATTTCACCCCAGAGGCCAATTCATTAATTAGCATCTCCGGCTATCGTGTCATTGGGCATATGAAGAGGGTAGAAACTTGACTTATATACTGAGCAAATATGTGCTGAGTAAATATGCGCTCAATTGCACGTGTAACGACAACACACAGGGTCATAAAAGTTTGGCAGCAAGAGTGAGAAGAGGCGAGTGTAGCTCCTCACTCCAAACATAACACAGCGTTGGTGGTACCTGCTCATTGTAGCCTTGTCTAAAATCAATGTCCAAGGGAATGTTTGCTTAATTATTTTTTGATTTCACGTGCTGCATGAAGTTGTGGGAGAGTCACTTAAGTGTTGCTCCGATGACATTATTTTTTTTAGCTGTGATACCCGGGACTGTTCCATCCCTCAATGCAATACCCTCCCTATGTGTGGTTTAGCAAAAACACCATTGTCCTGCTGTGCCTGTTTCCAGGAAAGGGTGTTTTAATTATTCTAGTGTGTCTATTATGAAATATTTCTGTTTTCCGAAATAAAAATAGCCTAGCTTGCACTCTGGGCTAACCTAACTCCTCCCCTTCCAAAGCGTATTTTCATGACGGAAAGTTGCCTGCTAATAAAAAAAAAAAAAAAAAAGCGCATTTTTGAACATTCTTTGCATGTTAAAAATGAACAGATTAAACTTAATTTAACAATAACGATCTCCCACAGTTAATGTTTCATGCAGACAGCAACAGGGCACAGTGTGATCCCTAACAAGGTCAGGAAAGGATTTCTTCTATTGTGCAACATTCACGGATGTTAGTCTTCTCTAAAGTATTTGAGATTGGCCACTGGCAGCTGGTGAATGCTATATTAGCTGGACTAGTGGCTTGTCATGATGTGAGAACTCTCTCTCTCTACTCTCATTTCCTGGATGATCTTTCTTACTCTTCATTTAGGAGAGTTAAAGTTTGTTTGATAAAACCCAACCAACCAACCACCGCACAGATCTGAGGAGATTTTAAGGAAAAACTATTGGAAAAAGGGTGGGGAGACATACAAGAAGAAGTGGCATCTTGTGTTTTTCCACCTAGCTGGAAAAAACCCCCCACACCAATTGCTAAGCACACGAGCAGTTCTTCAAGTCTGACACTGATGTGGAGAAATTCAACTGAAGTCCAGGATGGGAACAATTTCTCCAAGTTTATTCTCACCATATTAACCACTGTTTTTGCTTTCGACCTCTTGTGCAACAACTAGCTATGTTTGGCAAGAAAGGGGGGAGCAGGTGTTGTGAAAATACAAGTATTGTTATCTCTGGTAACTGCAAGCGAATACAAACAGATGTGGGCAGAGACAAAGTAGAGGATGGAGGCGATACTTGACAGCAGATGCCAACCCCAGGCCTGAGCTGGTAATCTCTAACTAGCGCAGGCGGTACAAAAGCCGTGCCAGAGAAGTTTCCACTGTTGGGAGCCCTTTGGCTTGAGCTGGCGGGAGCAAGTTGTGCTGGCAGCACCTGTGTGACACACCGAGGACAATCAGGAGACCATCGTCATGCGCTGGCTGTGTCCTGAGCTGGGTGAGTCTCGGAGCCAGGCTGGCTTTTGCTGGCAGCACCTTGGATAATGGCAGCGGATGGTACCTGAATCCACAGATTAAGGGCACGTTGGCAGTCGTTTGTGTCCCAGGAACACAGATGTATATAGGAATACCCTCTCTGCGCCTCCACTTCTGTGTAGCCTAGAAGGTGTTCGTAACCTATTTCTCATCTCTCACATCTTTTTGGTTCCCTGTCTCCTTTGGATAGCAGCTCAGCCCAGCACAGCGTTTTTAAACTGAACGCAAGACTTCATTCTCCTCCCTGCGGCCTCAAGCAGAGAAGGCAAAATATATGAACAACGGTTTTGTTAGACAGATGCTTGACTGACAAAAAGACACAAACTGGTCTTTAGACTGTTTTCTTTCCTATCTGCTCAACACCCTCCCTGGTAACTCACCCAAAAATCGCCGAGGCTCCCACTGAAGAACCTCCTGCAGCTCAGACAGGTAACTAGCATTTTGATTTCTAAATACAATTGAACTATTTAAATATATGAGTTGGCTATTTCCATCCAGTCTGTTGGCCGTCTTTGCATTACTGTACCTAGACCCCAGTCACCCTTTTTTATAGGGAAAAATGTGAATAGTATCTTTTTTCACCTTTCATTTAAAATAAAAAGTACATATTTCTCAGCTGTTGACATCTTTCCGCATCTGAAACAAGGTATTAAACGAACTACTTGAGTATCTCCAGATACAATCAGATCAATGCAGACAAACCAAAGGCAACATTTACCCAAGAACTCCAACACCGTCAACGTTCTCACTCCTTTTTCACCCTACTGAAAATGAAAGGTCTGATAATTTCGAACGGCATCTGTGTTTCTGCTCCACCCTTCCTGCTGCAAATGGCAATCTTGCTAGCGTGTATAGAAGAGTCTGCTGCTTTGCCCACAAACCCAGGAGAGAATCAGAGATTTAACTGCTTTAATTCTTCTCCCTTGTCCTTTGCTGTAACAAATTAAGGCCTAAAAATCCTTGGGGAGCATTAGCTTAACTTGTTTTGCAGGGTAGGAAGGTATCCCTTTTTGCAGATCCCTGTTTTCTTGCTTACACAATTAAATAAGACAGATGCATCTTCCCAATTTTAAACAGGAAACCTTTACTACCAAGCAATGACAACCGTCCCACGCTGGTGAGCTTGGCTTTTTTGTGCCACTGTAATTCTTGCATGAACAGCAGACTGTTTACTTTGCTTAAGCCAGACCCGATGATGGCGGATTTCAGCACTAACCAAACCGTCGCTCGGAAAACCCCAAAGCATAACCTCAGCATGAAGAACCCCAGCCTCAAGTGCTCCCGCTTCCAGCCGCCTAACGCAGCATCCCTCCCCACTGCCCGACCCCCTGCAGCAAACCAAGCCTCGCCATGCTGTACGCTTGGCAGTCCCCCTCTCCGCAGGGCAATCACCGCCCCGGTCCTGCGTGGAGATCCCCGCGGTGGACGGGGACATCCCTCTCCTCACTGAAACCCCCAGCGTGAGGACCTGGCGCTGTGTGCAGACGGGTGGAATACCCCGCAGCAAACGAAGCGAGAGCCATAATTTAAACAAAAAAACCTCCAAACTCAGCTTTTTTTTTTTTCTTTTCCCTCCCTTTCAGCACTGCATGCAGACAGGTGGAAGACCCTGCAGCAAACAAAACGAGAGTGATAGTTTAAACAAAAAACCTCCAAACTCGGCGCTTTTTTTCTCATTTTCCCTCCCTTTCAGTGGTGTGTGCAGACAGGTGGAAGACCCTGCCACAAACGAAGCGAGAGCCATAATTTAAACAAAAAACCTCCAAACTCGGCGCTTTTTTTCTCATTTCCCCTCCCTTTCACCCTCGAGGCCGCCCACACGCCTCGGTGCCGCCCTCACCGGGGCCTCCCCGCTCCCCACGGCTCCCTTGGGGGCAGGTTTGTGGGGGGAGCAGGCCCTGGGGGGAGGCCAACACCACCTCGGAGGGCTCCTTTACCGGGGGGGGGGGAGGTACGGCGACACCCCCAGCGCGGCGGGAAACACCCCCCTCTATGCTCCTCGGGAGGTAGAGGCGCCCGGCGCGGGGACGCTCTACCCACGCCCCGTGACCGGACTCGCTGGCAGGAGGAGGGAAAACCCGCTGCCAGTGGCCGGCGTGCGGGTGACGTCATTGGCCGCGGCCCGGCGGCGCCGCCTGGCTGCTGCGCGTTCCTCCCACCCCCCCC